>JADDOH010011867.1:0-21896 GCA_016648135.1 Agrypnia vestita
TGTATATATTAGTACAGATTAGAAAAACCGTAGAAAAAAATATTAATACTGGTGTGACACGTATTGTATGTACGCAGCACTATTTTGAGATTTTACAAAAAGCTTATAACTTACTCAACCACATTCCTGTATTGATCCCAGCTAAAACGTAATAACACAGTTTGTATGACGTTCTCACTTGACTGCCGGGCTTGGCGGGGCGGCCCTATCTAACTCTGCGATCGCACAAATTTTAGTGAGCGACGTTCTACCACGTTTTGCCTTTAAGCGGAAATCTTTGGTCTCCCTGTGCTAACTCTTTTTATTTCATTGTGAGACCATAAATCTCTCCCAGTTATAAAAATGTACAGGATGAAGTTTTTTATGATATTATAAAAATGATTTTCAACATTTTATTTATTTATTTAATATATAGTACGAATACCGTTCTTATATATTTACATATCAGATTAACATGTTTTTAAATACTTTATAATCATGTAAGACCTCATCAGTGAAGAGAAGCTCTTGAGTCTGAAGAGGGAGCTACATTTCTTATTATAATGGGTAGTATTAATAGGTAGTATATACAAGTTATTTATTAATACGGTAAAAAAGGTAAGTTGATAATGAAAGTATTGGAGTTATTTTGAAAAAAGCTATAGGTTTAATTGATTTATGAATTTAAGTTTTAATTTTTTTGATTTGCTCTGAAGGGTTACTGATGCATCGTATGTCGATAGGTAAGTTATTAAAGTAATTAATGGCTTTATAAATATAGTGATGCTGCATTTGGGTTGTTTTACATTTAGGCATTATAAATTGGTTTCCATTTCTCATAAGTTTGAAATATTCTTGGTTTTCTGTAAGGTTTTTTTCTTTGCATATTTTTAATATGGAAACTTGCTTGAAAATATCATCTACGTTTGGTACTGGAAACAATTTAAAGAGATCTTTTGTTGAAAATGTAGATTTTTTTTCAGTATTACTTTAATGATAATCCTTTGTGATATTTTTACTGAGTTTAGATTTTTATTATAACAGCCTCCCCATCTGATAATACCGTATATGAGTAGAGAGTGAACAATGGCGTAATAAACGTTTTTAATAATTTTTGTACTTAAATATTTCGTAATCTAACGAATATGTAGATACATTTCCTTATTCTTTTTACTAGTTCAATGATGTGTCTATTCCACTTGAGGTGTTGATCAATGATCATACGAAGGTATTTTTTTCGGAATATACAATATACAGAAGGTAAATGCTAGTCCAGATATATTACAGAGAAGGAGCTATATATGAAAAAGTAGATATGGAAGTCTTTGGGTGTTTATATGGCTTACGAACTATCGTACGGTTGGCTTAAGTGATCGCTTTACAGAATATAATGTTGACCAATTCCATCCACAAATGACCGCCACATTTATCAAACGTTGGAAACTGTAAAAATGTTATTTATGCAACTCGTTCTATGGCTATGAATATGCTTCCACCATCTGTGATTGAAATTGTTCATTCCCATGAACCAGTATATAGATGTCGCTTCTGGTAATAAAATAAATATATTTATATTTATTCATATAAGTATATATGACATTCTCGTCACTTGCATAAAATATATCTTGATTAATGATTATCCCTCTGAGGACAAAATCCAGTAATGGGATCATAATAAATTTGAACACAATCAAAATATTCTAAATATCGATCAGTACTTGCTGGAAGATTTTTACCTATATTATCTGTCGAAAACATTCAAGCAACAATGTCCTAAAGTCAATTGAACGTAGTTATGCAGAAAAGTGCCAGGCCACAATTTTGGTAAAAATGAGATATTGATGTCTTCGGACGGAGTAAGGTCAATTCTGTGTTCTACTAAAACCAGCCAAGCCACTTTTATATAAAAATTCACAGTAATCGCCTTCCGAAATGTTTATTTATCGCGAAAATAACATTTAAAATTCGCAAAAAGCACCCACGCGACTTAAAACACTTTTAATATGACTATTCCTCAAAACATATTCACCAGGAAACAGCTAGAAAATTGTAACTTAGTTATATGTTTAGTGTTATTATATAGCTTCAAAAATACATATTCAGATGGTGATAATAAATATCCCACACAAATATAAATTTAATTACTAGATATTCATAATAGATAAGTAACTCTGACTGTTTTCTGTAGAATGCATATTTGACATAATAAGATCATACAGATGAAAAAACATCAACATTTCTAAAAATCTAAACTTAAATCCACTTTATAGTTATTAAAAATTGGCATTTACATATTATTTATATTTTTTTGAAGTAAAAAACCTTCCAGGTTTTATGTAGATTTGATTATTCCATTTTTAGACAAAAGTGCTTTTTATCTCATTTGAGTTTTTTGTGGCTGGCTGTTTTCTGCATAACTACGTTCAATTGTTATGTAAATACTCGTCTGTTGGTTCTATTCGTTTAATGTACTCGAGACGCGTTTCGCCTTATGAGAGCATTATGAATCTCAGAGTTTAAACAAGTCAAACGAAATACGTGCGATTGTGGAGTTTCTGTCGAACGCACGTGCACCTAAGAGACCGCATTTCTATCGCATCAGTCTGATTTTTTTTTGCCGATTCCAAGTTTTTCTTTGATACGTTAGAGTTGGCACCATAACTCGATTATGAACCGCTAGTTTTGCTTCCTTTGACATATTCCTTTTAGACATTTTACCATTCCGGACACTATTTACCTTGTTTCCTGCTTTTAACCTCCTCCCGATATTCCTCTGAGCCTTGCCGTCTCTAGTTAATATACTTCCCAAATAGACAAAAGCATTCGCTTGTTTTAAGTATTGTTAACCCCTTTCGACCGTTGCAATTGATTAAGCTTTCGACCTATTAATACGCAAGAGTTAAGTATTACAGTCGTTAGATATATTTAATTGTAAATGGTTACGAATATTTTATACGAACCGTATGTATTTCCGATAAACGATTCTCGACGTTTCGTTGAAGTCGTATTCAACGAAACGTCGAGAATCGTTTCTCGGAAAAAATACGAATATTGATGTGATACGGAATTCGTATCACATCAATATTCTTACTATTTTCAAATTAAGCTAAACGCTTGTGCTATGAAAATAGGACTAACTTGCTTGGATCACGAGGCGAGAGTCCTAACTACAAGACCAACAAGCTACTCAACTTACTTACCACTTAATTTACAGTTAAATTATTAACATTCATCAGAAGTTCACTTTCTCTGCATATATCTGATATCCTGGTCACAAGGCACTGCAGATCAACTTTATTTTTTTAGTTTAAGAAAAACAATATTGTTAAGATTTAATTACGCACTGACAGAGCCTTTCGAGGACAAAAACATGATCGAACATTCCATAACATTCTGGGACGCCCTACAACACTCTGGAACTATCTACCTTCGCGGTAATACCTGGAACAGTTTGGAAGCAACGAAAACATCATCGCAAACACTGGAAATGTATAGAATATTTTCTTAGGTTCGAAAAAACAATTTTTTCGTATTAAAAGGAGCCAGTGCCGCGGCGCCTCTTGTTTATTTTCCACGTTTACCGACGTCACATTGACCAGCGATAAAACCGTTAGTGAAAATAGTGCTACCAACGCGTGTGCGATACTAGCGATAGCAAATTTACGAACAGCTATGGGCGAAGTATTTACGTGGAGAATTAAACACTGTATTCAAGCAAGCGATAATAAAGTATCTCACAGACCAGTGATTGATTGCGATGTAGTGAGAATTCAAGAAGAGTGTTTAAACTAAATTCATATCCAGTGACTTTGTGAATGTGTTAAAATAATTAATAAATTAATTAAGTTGCTGAATTTGTATTTTTATTAAATATAATTATTATCCATTTATAAGATAAAAGAGAGAATGGACAAATCAGAAGTGAATGCAATCCTAATTCTAGCTCAGTAGATAGAAAAAGGAAAAAATCGCTGATATTATATGGATTTGTGGAAGAAAAGAAACTCGATGGTACCTATAGAAAAATATATACATTAGAAGATTTTTTTTACTATCTAAATAATAAATATGAGATGAGACAAAACAATCTTAGGTTAAGTTTAGGTTACAAAATGGTGTCTAATTCCAATCTTCAAGTACAAAATAAGATGCTGTATATTAATGTTAATCTCTCGGATATTATATGATAGCGATTATATATAACAAATGAATTTTGGGTTATCTAAGCCGTACAAACTGTATGGACTACTGAAACAATTCTATGTTCCTTCCAAAGCTGCGCACGAACCAATTGCTAATTTCACGATCACATTGCGTATAATTATTAGCCTATTGCGAGAACTATTAAGATTTCAAATCTGGAAGTAATATCGAGAAAATATTTCCACAGAGAGATTAGTTTAATTGCAAATTTAAACTGCGACATTTCTGCGGGATACCGCCGCGCGCCGCCCCAGAAAGCTCAATTATCTCATCCGCGATCTCAACTTCGTTTTTGAACTTCTCGAATTTAAATATCTAACAGTCTAGCTCTTGGGCGTAAGATTTCGGCGAGTGAATTGTGGCGGAAGGTCTCGCGGGCGTAAAATTCTTTGCACAGCGGGCTGTTTGGCGTAATAGGCGACATTTTTAGATTAATTGAAAAATGGAAATGTATAAAGCACTAAGTGCCAAAAATATATTTCTTAAGATAAGTGTACATGAATCATGCATACTGCCAGTGATGACGTACGGAGTGGAGACTATGGCCCTTACAAAGAAAAGTGTAGAAAAGCTCAAATGCATGCAACGCTCCATGGAGAGATCCATCTTTGGAGTAAGACTAAGAGATAGAATTAGAAATGACGAAATTAGGCGCAGAACTAAAGCAGTGGATATCATGGATCGTGTAGCGAAGCTAAAATGGCAATGAGCAAGACATGTTGCACGCTACAAGATGATCTCCCAGAGTTCTAAAATGGAGACTTTGGAAGAATAAAAGAGGCATCGGAAGACCTCAAAAGAGATGGGCCGACGATATAGCTGCTGTGCCTGTGGGGGGAAAGAAATGGCTACAATTAGCAAACAACACGGAAGGATGGAAGGGTATGGAAGAAGCCTATATCTAGCAGTGGAAAGGTGAAGGCTGATGAAGAAGAAGAAAAATAAGATGTACGTTACTCAAAATAAGCCGGATGGACAGAATTACTTATGGTTCGCATGAATAAAGAAAAATAAGTTATTAAAACTATAAAAATCCGAAAACTTCAATATCTAGGACATGTGATATGACATTCAGAGAAGTAAAAGCATTGCTGGCGACCTATTAACTGGTGGTTAAGTTCATTTTATTTATTTATTTATTTTATACAGCAGATACAACATTTTTTTAAAAATAAATTACGCCTATTTTGTTACTTTCTAAACATTCCATGAAGACTCTTGGTTTTGTATTACGTTCATGCAATTTCTTTTCAAATATTTGCACAATCAAACTATTGTACTGTTCCCTGGTCAGGAGTCAGGTTGAATACAATTCATAATATATCTGGAGTCCCCATTGCAATGCCCATATACACACACTTGAACGCATCCAATACAAATTTCTACGTTACATTAACTATCGACTTCACATCCCAATTGAAAATATCAACTACACAAGGTTACAAATTTTTACTGGATTATTGCCCCTATCCAGCAGGAGAGTTTTATCGGATTTGATTATACTCTACAAAATTATTTACTCCCATTTTGACACCCCTGATATTTTGTGTTTGATTGTGTTTCATGCGCCTGAAATAGCTACACGAATACTATACTATTATATTGCAACAGTACTAGAACCAATTCACAATTTATCTCTTGTACCCAGACTGCATAGGCTAGGTAACACACCCATGCGCATGTCTCTGATATTTTTTATTCCAGTTTAGCACAATATAAAGATTCGCTAATAAATGCTCTACACCCTGCCATCCTGAATTCTTAATGCACTCACAAACAAATCTTCTTCTTCTTCTTCTTCTTCATCAACCTTCATCTTTCCACTGCTGGATATAGGCCTCTTCTTTATTATTCTATTCTTCCCTATTGTTGGCTAATTGTAGCCATTTCTTTCCCCACACAGCGACAATACCATCGGCCCATCTTTTTTGAGGTCTTCCGATGCCTCTTTTATTTTCCCAAGGTCTCCATTTCAGAACTCTGGGAGGCCATCTTCATCAAACAATTTTATATCAAATATCACACACAAGTTTATATAAAACTATTTATTTATATAAATTATGTCTAATCCAACGGAAGTATGTCAATTTTGTGTATTTAGTATAATGCCACTTTCATGTTAAGTCCACGTATACTTACTCGTGTTTTCATTTTTTTGTTTTATTGTATTCATGTGTTTTATTGTATTATATTTTTACTCTTTTATGTTTTCAAATCTTTCCATCATCTATATGTTTTATTAAATTATATCTCTACTGTTCTATATGTTATGTTTTCAAAAGCTTCTTTATTCACACGTTTTATTGTATTATATCTCTACTCTTTTATGTTCTATGTTTACAAATTTTTATATTATTACTGTGTTTTATATTGTATTATATCTCTTTTATATCTTATTTTTTGTCTATTTCTACACTGATGTATAATTTTATTTCTTTAATAACATATGTTGTCGTGTTAATATTATGTATAAATGCATTGTAGGTAAAGGGCTATTTGGCCGTGTATATTAAATAAATAAATAAATTATACTCGCCATAATATGATTCAAGAGCTCGAGTTTATGGGAGGAGTGTTTACTAGCCAATAGTTGCAGAGCATGCACCAAAAGGTCAATGGGTAGTCAACGTGTGGCATATAGATATAACACGATGCAGTGCCGCTGGTGGAGTACAGGGTGATTAATGGTCGCAATTACTTCGCCAAGCTATGTATTATTAAGCTATTTTGATGAATGGTGGCCTTTTGGACTGTTACGGTAGACAATGAAGTGATTAATAATATATGAATGGATGGTCGCGGTTGAAAAGCATTTGCATCCATGTTACGCTCGAGTGAAAAAAATATTGAGTGCCCAGATGACAAACCGAAACTATTTTGTGTGTATTTTTATGTTTATGTTATGTAAGTTATGTTATGTAGGTATATAAAAAAATGTAAATTAAGATTTCTTAATAGTAGCGCTCTAATTGACTCTATTAACCTTTAAATCTTAGATAACAATATTTTTATGTGTAGATATGTTCTAAGAACTCAGTTTTTTTTTTAACAAGAACACTGGATTTTGTTCCCAGAGGGATAATTAATTAATTAAGATAAATTATAGAAATCTCGCAGAGACGAAGCATTGAATATGAAAAACGTGTTTGGAAGTCTTTTTATACGATGGCCCAGGGCTTATAAACTGTATGAGGTTAAGTGATCACTCTACACAATGCAACGTTCTCCAATTCCATCGTAAGAACATCCACACATCGTCAAATTTTTAATGTTCTATATATATATATATACCCATGTGTTCAAATCTGAGAATATTTAATTTATTTGAATGGACTATACTGGAAACATAGTTTTTCGTAGCTGTTAATGATACCTCTACATTTTATTTTGAAAGTGGAGTAATAAGCAATATACTTTTTAATGTTTACATGAAATTCTTACAAGTTATTTTAATAGGCCTTCGTATAAAAAGACTTCCTCACGTTTCTCATATTCATAACTTCATATCTGTGAGACGTGAGTTTTAGATAATTTATTTTGGCTCTATTGAACACCGATGACAACCTTTACATTAGATTTTTGTCTGATCTATTGCTCCATCATGACAATATATTGTATACGACATTCCATGATCTATGAGTCATTTAGGACCTGCAAATAATTTTAATTACTTACATTAAATAATTATTGCATTATTATTGCATGATTACTGCATATATTAAAATTAATATTTTCACGGGTCGTGGCTGCGGGAGGCAAATGAAAACACTGGAATTTAATTATCAATTTTTAACTAGTGATTAATCAAATATTAAACGAATGAAACATAACCCTATTCTTTAAATTACACTATTTTACAATATATCACTCGTATATGAACACTTTATTATCACTGGGAACACTTTATAACTGATAGAAAATTTTAAAAGTTAATACCTATATATTTATTAATTAGTAAAATACAAGTAAAGAAAATGTATGTGCATTTCTTTATTATTGAATTTTCCCGCACTGTGAGCTGTCATTGAATTTTGGCAGTGTCAATAAAACAGTGCACTATAATATTAACCAATCTGGTGGACAGAAAAAATCACCGCGCGCGCGCAATCATTGGTAAAACTGAAATTGCGCGCGCTTCCTCGTCGTCTTATTTCCTGTTACGTATTTCCGTCCATTTACACGAAATCACTATCACAGATTGAAGGAAAGCGAGAGGAAAGATATTACACATCAAAAATATTAATAAACTCACATTAAGCATGGTTTATGTTGTTCACCCAATTTAATTATCATTATTATATTGTGTCAAAATTTATATGAAATAGTTGGAAGAAATACTCGAAAATATTTGACTGAATTTTGCAAGTAAGCAACCATTTCTTCCCTTCCTCAGCATCTTGGAGATAAAACAAACTTCTGATGAGCAGTTCGGATGTGGTCCTATTTTATTAATTCGCAGAACCTCACTGTTGAGATTATGCGACTTGAGTAGAAAACTTCCAAGGGCGGATATTTTACATAAGGTTATCTGTCGAAGGCTCTGGCACGAAATAATTTGAATTAATGCGGATTCAGGAATATTCTAAATCCTCTGCAAGGGGTGTGAGGAGCTCCGCTTCAGTTTTGAGACCCCTCCATGACTTATTCAAATGAAAACCAGATCATTTGATTAAGACAGAAACAAACCACTACATCTTCAGTTGAAGTTTGTTGTCTGTGCTGAGTGCGGTGTGTTTGGAATACCATGGAATAGTGGAATATCGTGTGGTATATATAATTGGTACACATTCTGTCAAGGCATATTAAGACCTTCAGATCCTTTGTGATCGCCCTTAACTTCTTGTAACATCCACTCGTCTTTATCCGCTTATCTGTTTCACCGAAAACATTTCATGTGAACTCAAAGCAGTTCTAGTTATTATTATATATTATTACTAGCTGGTCATACCCGGCGTTGCACGGGTTAAGGATTAAGTTAAAAATAAGTTTGTGAAGGAAAACAAAGGGTCCGCTGTTCTCTAAAAAACAATGTTTCCATCCAATGTTAACATAATTTATTTTAACATAACTGTAATACTAAGATATATGGTATCCGAGACTTTTTTGTAGATATTAATGTCCTCTATAAAACTGTAGTACATTACTTTGCTCTATTGGCAATAATTTCCGCATCGTACGCAATTTAAAGTTTTTTTTTCGTAATATTTTCACACGTTGGGTTACATTATCGAAGTTATCATACGGATCCCTAACATTTTTGAAAATATTCTATAGCCTATGTTCATTAAGGATAATGTAGGATTTTGAATGTGAAAGAATTTTTCAAATCAGTCCAGTAGTTTCGGAGCCTATTCAATTCAAACACACAATCAAATCTTTCCTCTTTATAATATTAGTATAGATATCCAACCTCAAGCGTTACCTTGAAGTACTCAAAAAGCTCTGATACTTTTTAAAATGTTGTAATAATAAGTTTTTTTAAATGATATATATAGGTATATAGGTTTCATTCAAATATTATGTAAAACAATATCTTTCAATTGGCTGCCTCGAAATCTCTAATAATTTTTTGATTTTTTTCTTCACACTTCTCATCTTTGGGTTGTGCGTATTATAGATTATTATTATTATTACTTAGTGCCTCCGGCACTAACTGCAGATCAATGAAAGAAGATCAGGGCGATGGAATGGATTTCTTTAAATACTAAATTCATACTTATGGTTCTGTATCATTGCATCAAGTATTTCAGATCGATATTCTTCTTAAATCTTTTCACGTAATTCATGAGTAAATTAACAGCTAAAAAATGCAACAATTTGCAAATTAAATCGCAGAGAGAAAACCGATGCGTGCTTGTACCTCGTCGCAGCAAGGAGGCAGGATCGGCTTGTGCATTGTCCATAGATTTTTTCCATAGATAACTGTTTGGAGTGTGCCATAGCATTGCATAATTGAGGTTCTTTTAGGATATGATTTTGTCTGATATCGGTTTACTTTCTCAGACTTTAATTTGACAACTGTCTCCACGCGTGCGAACTTACACACAACGCCATCCGTCCAAGATGAAAGAAGGGTGCTGATCCTGGAACCGGTTCCTCATGCAGTCATTCGCGTGGGTTGATTATTGACCAGACAACGAAGAGTGTGATGATAAGCCTAAATCACGATAATCCCTCGCGAAGTTTCTCTGTGCCAACCTGTGCCCGGTTTTCGCTACGTACCCGTCTCGATAACTCCTCCAATTCAAATCGGACGAAACACCGCTACGGTCCCACAATCATTCTTTACTTCTTGTATTTTTTTACTTGAACATCTTCACTTGCTCTCGGAGCTTACTGCTGATGAGAAAAAAACACACACCCAAACAATCACGCTTTTATTACCCTTCCCGAAAATTTATTCAAGTTTTGTCATTACCATATTATTTGTTCACATTAAAACAAAAAAAGTCCGGAGGAGTTATAAACACGATTTACATACTCTTGATATATGTCTATGATAATATATATGTTGAAATTAATGTATAAAAATGGAATAAAAATTAAAACAACTTCATCATGAACGACAGCGCTAAGACGGGTAAAAGACGTGACCCGATACTAAACCTTTTTTTCCGCTTCAACAGGCCAAGAAGCCCAATTCCAGAAACGAAACACATCACAAAACAAACACCCAGGCTTGAGTGAATCACGTAGATTAATTGTGACCTCACCGGGAATCGAACCCAGAACCCTCGGTGTGGGAGCCAGTGTCATACCCACTAGACTACGAGGGCTAAAGAACGAAGGTCAAAAAGCAGCCGGATCCGGCACCAAATAGTCAGTTTCTAAGAGAAAACATTTTATTTTCTTGTTTCCATTAAATTTTTTCATATTATAATTTGTTTATTGAAAACATAAATATATTTCGGAAGAATACCTAAAATATGAACTTTGTGTTTAATATATTTACAGAGTTATCCACTTAATTAGAGGCAATTTCAACTCAGTTCTCAGAACCGGATAGGAAAAGTTAATATATCAAAATATTCTGACAGATAAATATTTGTTTAGATACAACCTATGCCATTTGAATAACAAAGCATCAACATAATCATATTGCTAATGCTCTCTGCTGGATGGCGTTTATCAAAAAGATAAATTCACATTATAAATATTAGGTCCTTACATATGAAATTGGCGTTTTGCCGTACTGGCAAATTTGATCTCAAATATCTTCTCTTTGGTTAGGAATTCCAAATCCAAATTTATACAGCTATTTACTCATGTATTTGTGTTTTGAAAATTATAATTCATTTGTTTTTTCCTCAATTGTTTTTTTCTTTGCGTCACTCAGTTTACAAAATGAAAAACTTTAAATATCGCGTTATTTACGAGTACGAGTTCCACCGTGGCACCAGTGCTGCAGAAACGGCTCGAAGGATTAATGATGTGTATGGCGACGGTGCCGCAAAAGAAAACACAGTGCGTTTTTGGTTCCAACGTTTTCGTTCTGGAAATTTCGACCTGCAGAACAAGCCCCGTGGACGGCCGGAGACCAAAGTTGATAATGAAGAATTGAAGGCTATTGTGGAAGCGGATCCATCGCAACCCACATCCGAGTTAGCTGCAGGCTGCGGTGTTAGTGATAAAACTGTTTTAATCCACTTGAAGCAAATTGGTAAGGTGAAAAAGCTTGAAAGGTGGGTACCTCACGAATTGAGTGAAGCAAATCAACAAACGCGCGTTGACTGCTGCGTTGCATTACTCAACCGGCACAATAATGAAGGGATTTTAAATCGAATCATTACCTTTGATGAAAAGTGGATCCTGTACGATAATCGAAAGCGCTCATTGCAATGGGTGAACCCTGCCGAACCAGCCAAACCATGCCCCAAGCGAAAATTGACTCCAAAAAAGTTACTTGTGAGCGTTTGGTGGACTAGTGCTGGTGTCGTTCACTACAGCTTTCTTAAATCTGGCCAGACGATTACGGCAGATGTCTATTGTCAGCAACTGCAAACCATGATGGAAAAGCTAGCTGCTAAACAACCGAGGCTGGTTAATCGCTCTAGGCCACTGCTGCTTCATGATAACGCTAGACCACACACTGCACAACAGACGGCTACCAAATTAGAGGAGCTTCAATTGGAATGTCTAAGACATCCACCGTACTCTCCGGACCTTGCCCCAACAGATTACCATTTTTTCAAAATTTGGATAACTTCTTGCGAAGGAAAAAATTCAACTCCGATGGGGCAGTCCAAACCGCCTTCAAAGATTTTATTGATTCCCGTCCGAATCGTTTTTTTTAGTAAAGGGATCGATGAACTACCTATGAGATGGCAAAAGTGCATAGATAGCAATGGTACATACTTTGATTAAATAAATATATTATAATAAAAAAAAATCGGCTTTATGTTCCTCCCATACTAAACGCCAATTTCATATGTAAGGACCTAATATTTACAATACTTAATAGTTCAAAAACATGACTGTTACTTGCGACTCAATTTTGGAAATAAAACCAAAATTGGTGCTTGATAATGCTTGAATAAAGGTGCGATGCTATCTTTGCTATGCTATTGACATGTATGTAACATGTCTCAGACACATGCACTGTACTACCTGTAATTTGTTATTCACCAAAGCCTATCTTAATCTTACTCTAATCTAATCTATTCTAAATCACTAAAATATTGCCACTGGATCATGACTGTGAGCTGCAAAAAACACATTGTTAATTAATTAAAATTTTGTTCATTAAAATAATTTACTGGACAACAATTTAATCGGAGCACCGTCCTTAAATTTACACTTAATTTCGTAAACTTTGCACAAGTTATGAATCCTGCATAATTTACATTGATACACTGATGCTTTGCTTAAATCACTCAGGTTTGCACTAGAAAACTTCTCGTTTACCGGTAGGTAATCTCGTAATTTATCGCTGGTCGATTATTCTCGATTATTTTGCTATCGTTGTCGCTTTGTTTGTGACTTTCGCTAGTTTCACTTTCTATTGCGTTAACCCGAGTAGATAACTCTAAACTCCGCAGTAGCCCGTCGTGTGTATTATTCGTTGCTTCGAAAAATTCCAGAATAGTTTATTCAATTCCACATTTGTGTAGAATGTTCGAAAGATTTCGATTATGTATTTTATTGTGACAATGTATGTCGAATTGATTTATCGTATTTTGCGCCCCTAGTCTAAGACTATGAAATTTCAAAAAATATTGTTTTTGAGTTAATAATGCAGTGCATATTGAAAACATTATAAACACACCTGGTCAAAAAATATCATAACTTTAAATAAACCGTACAAAATTTGGAGACTGAAAATTGTATTTGTTTCTCATAATTCGTTATATTTTATATTTCGAGACAGTGCTATTTTTAGTCGATTAAGTATTGAATTTTAATAAATATTAAGTTGCAATATAATTAAAGAGTCAACTAAGATATTAAAAACTATTAATTAATGTAATTAATAAAAATGAATTTTATTTTCACCACTTTTGTATTGAAAAATATCAATATGTTTCAGAGTCCTGGGCCTCTTCGCCAGGATACAAATGTATACTAACAAATTAAATTTAAAAGTCGAAGCATAGACAATAAAAGATATAAAAATTATACATGGAGTGTGAATAATAATGAGGTACCTAATTACTTGAAAAAAATTTACTATTTTGGGCTCTGAGACATGTTGATATTTTTCAATACAAAAGTGGTGAAAACATAGTTCATTTTTATTAATTATAGTAATAATATCACCACAAAATTATTTTGCTCTTGAAGAAGTAAAAAGTATTAAATTAGAACACTTAAATGCACAATTTCTCAAAAACAATTTAAACTATAAGAATTTATTATATTCGACGGTAAATAATCAGTAATTTCACATGGTTTAGTCAATGTACACGACACATATAATGTATATATTTTACTTATGAATTGACAAAACGATTCAGTACAACGGGAAGAGGAAGTGGTGTAGGTATGTATTTTTGCTGAAATCCTAATATTTGAGACATTGTGGATTTACGGAACCCGCTTTCTGATAGGATTTATACTATTGTAGATTGTAATATGTAGATATGTAATAGGTAGTCCTGGATTTCAATCATATTGCTTCAGTGATTCAGAAAATGAGATATTGTGTCATAAGATTAACGAACTAAGGATTTAGTATCTTTGCAACGCTGATACTGATGTTTTAATACGAAAGTTTGCTATCATATCCATTGTTAATAGATCTGTCTTTATAATAAAAAAAATTAGATGTTTTCATTCAGTGTAAATAATAATGAAAGGATATATTTTTGTTATTTACATTATTTAGATAAGATTATTTACATTTAACATGGTAATACTAGTAGAATACATAACCTAGTAGTATTGTTACTGAGAATTTCATTAGTATTATTAAAAAATACATCCAGTGCCCTACCTAGTACACTTATATTTTACTGTATTATAGAATTCAGTGTTTTTTCGGTACATACATATAAGTACTTAAACATAATTGTTATAAAGAAAAATGCTGTTTAAAATTCCCGCACTTGAAAATTATCATTAGTGCATAAACACAGTTTGTTACCAAGGATATCACATTTATATTAAATTATAAATCAATCCACTTCCTAATATGTATTATCTTTCATTTGTGTTTGAACAGAATTGTTTTTTAGAATCATACAAAATACAAAAAACTTTCATTAATTCCTAAAATTATATAGCATCTCGTTTCAATATATTTCATATAAATACAAATTGTTGAATGTAAGATATTTCGATTGAAAACGCTTTTATAAAACAAAACGCGTCTCAGAAAATTAGAAATGTACAACTTAAAGTGTTTTTTATTCATATGATAAAGAAATAAAATGAAAATGAATTTTTTAAATTATTTATTATTTTATATTTTGATATACCCCTCTTATATTATATTTTGATGTGCCCCTCAAAATAGTGGGTTTCAATAAAAATAGTTTGTCCATGACAATAAATGTAGAGATAAGAGTAGTCGTGATGATAAGAGTATATATTTAAATAAAACACTAGAAAAGTACGCAACCTAATCTTTTCCCTTAAATTTTTTCATGAGCAGGATATTCTAGATCTCTTCCAGGAAGTGAAATCACAAGCAGCATTGGCAAACATTTATTTGCACAAAGTATTTTTTTTAACGTGTAGATATTTTTTTACAAATACCCCAAACTTACAAAGAAAACATTTCTGTCTATGTGCGTATATATTTTCAAAGCAATTTTCGGAAGCCTTTGGTAAACATTTTTTCGCAACAATTCGCCTCTGGGATGGTCCCTTTGGTGTATGTAGAGAGATGTAACAAACATTCTGTGAATACCAGAACGATCTACGCCCTTATGGAAATGTGACAATAGCTTATTTTACTTTATTTCCTTTTTCTCTCAAACGCTGTTCCCATATGACATATATAAATAATACATTTTTTAATTTTTATTTTTTTTGAAGTAACGCTTCTTTTGGTGCATTCAGGGTAATTTTTTTATTGAACCGCAAGTTGCGCATGCAGCATGTAATGGAACACGTAGCGGAAATGCCTCCCAGAACCATCGACGCCATATTGAATTCTTGTCAGTTGTCAAATTCTGATTTTTTTGAAGTTTTTGTTTTTCATCATACCAAAAACGATTAAAAGTGATAGAGAAATTATTTATTGCAAAAATGACTTAATTGTCAGTTATCCATTTTCAATACAAAAATCATATCCATTGGTTCGATATTCAATGCGGCTGTCAAAGTTGTATAGTTTATAAAATTCTAAATACGGAACCGTTTTAGGCCAAAAATCGATAAATTCAGTATGCAGATACTTGAATTTTTTTAAAAAGGAACCACACCTTACTAACAAAGCCATATTGAATTATTGTCATTTGTCAGATGATTTCAATGTTTCGATCGTTTATTAAGAAAGTTTTTGTTTGCCTCAATTATTTTAAATAATCAAGTATGAGTATTAGGTAATTATTTTCATGAAACTCAATAAAATAATCGAAAGTGCTTAGTGTAGATTTTAACAACTCCATTCTTTGAACGTCTTTAATATATAATTTTGTCTTTATTTTAGTTATGTATAACTTATACCGCGAGTTCATGAGTACACAAACGAATTTTATTTTTATTATTCAAAGAAATTATTTACGGGAAGAAAATCTGGCAATTTTCCATTAAGGCGGCACATTCACTGCAAATGCATATTTCGTCGTTTTTTACGAAAATGTGGTTTTTTATTATTTATTTATATGAGAATGTATGCTCTAGGCTGCATTTTTTAGAGCAATAACTTATATAGAACCTTTTTTATTATATAAAAGTAATAAACTGGACATTATTTATAATAATTAATTAAATATAAGCATTAATCGACAGGCCGTGGTCAAAAAATCGTATTTAGTGTCCTGGGCGGCGCTAATTTTTAATGAATATTTATATGTACACGTAATATTTTTTTTATAAATATAAAGTATACTTCATTGTTTAGAATTTTTACTAAGGCAATCAAGAAATATTAAATATTAATAAAGTTATGTTTTAATTTTGCAAGAAATTTTTACGTTTTTTGTTGATTTTAAAACGCTTTTTAAAGAGATGATTTTGAACAGTATATTCTATTTATTCTCGTATTTTGAGGCATTACTCAATCAAAAAAAATTAGAAACTATATGGTATGCATAACATAATAAAAAAGAAACAAATATCTATTAACAAACAAAAAGATACAAAATTCACACTTAAAGATATTATTTGTACGTTATTCAGCCTTTCATTTTTTTTAAAGGCTCAATAATGGTATTGCTTTGAATTAAAATTCTAAATGTTGAAAAGTTTTGGTTCTTGGTAAAAGAAGGACCTACATTTGATCAAATGAAGTATTCATATGTTGAAGTTGTATTGTATTTTGTGAGGTGGTTCCGGTGGTGTTTTTATGTATTGCCTGTTTTTATACTCTTATTTCATTAAATTCCTGGAATAAGGAAACAATCCTGAGATGCCCCGTTTCTCAATATCGATCGACGTAAATTATCCCACTGGTGGTTGTATTGTCTATGAATCTAAAAAATGGCGACTCAGTGACCCGTTTTATTTTTGACAAGAGACTCAAAACGTAATTGAAAAAGAAAAATGATATACAATTACGATACAATTGAAACTGTTAAATAAAGTTAATAACAAATTGAATACCATCTTAATAGTTTTACGAATAAACTTAAACATATTTGGCTCGTCTTAAGATTTAAAATACCAGTCAAAGTATTGCTTTCCTCTACATAGAGTGGTTATTTATGCAATAACGGTAACCAGAATATATTTTAAATGATTTTAAAAGCAATATGCATGTTATTTATGAATATTTAATAAATAAATGTGTATTTCCCGTCGTTTTGGAATTTTTTAAATTTAAACAAAAAAGCTAATTTCAGGTCTTTTTAAATTAAAGCATTTAAAAAGACCTGAAATTAGCAAAATTATACCAGAATATTATAGAAAAAACATATATTTTAAATAGCAGTAGCAGCGAATGCGAGCGGATAGTCTTAGTTTGACGGATATGATTAACAGAATACGAAGTCTTAGAAGACGTGAATTGACAAGCGAACTGTAACACGAGCGGGGTGCAAATCGATAGATGTACTGTGAACCGAATGATAGACAAAGTTCCTTGAATATAAAGAGTACCTGTGTGCGCAATATTTAAGTAGCGAATCTGTACAATAGAAACGGCGTAAATAAATAAATTGTACCAGAGACAAGTGGAATATTCTCAAGTGCAAATTACGGAATGGTGTTTATGTCCAGTGACTTTGTGTATAAAATTGTAGTCAAATTGATTGTTAGTCTTTGGTTGGAGCCCACCTCCGTGTATCCAAGACAATATTACTTTGTATACCTACCTTTCCAGAATTAGAATTTCATACATCATCTTAACTCAAAAATAGATTGAAACAACCACATAATATAATTCTCTGTCAACGACACGGTATTGTCATGATAACCACCCGTTTTCGTAACAGTTTCAGTAGATACGAATCAGTAAGTACATAAACATAACATCAACAAGTCCCACATGCAACGTCAACCCTTATGATGGACTCTGTAATGGAATCCGTTGGAAAAGTTATTTATAAAACGACCTGGACGTTGATTATTTTGATGAAGTCATTAACCATACTTTGAAATGATTTAATTGTTTTTCATTTTGTTTTTAATGGCTGGTATTTATTGTGCATGTATTTTAAATAAATTGAATGAATATCATATTTAAACGTAATAATATTCTAGCACTTCACATTTTTTTACATATAATAATAATCGTTATTTCTTCAAATTTTTCAGTATCATTTTGTGGCACCATTCTTTAAGTAAAAGAATTAAAACTACATTTTAATCACACTTAATTTTTTGTTTTAAAAATTATGCATGTTTTGGGAGCGATTCTTCCTTCTTCAGGGCAATGAATCTACTCAGTTGTTCTGAATGTACTTAAATGTACATTCATTTTTCTGAAGAAAGAAGGGAGTATCGCTCGCAAAATATGTTGAATTTTCGAAACAAAATTTAAAATTTGGTTAAAACAAAGTTTTAATTATTTTATAAACAATCTTTACTTTTACTTTGGTCTAAAAAAAATGAGTACGTACATTTTACATTACTTTTATACATTAAGAGAATTTTATACATTAGAATCCATACGGGAGGAGTTTTATGCATTTAAAATAAAATGAATATTTTCAACTCCCCCCAGAACATTTTATTTCACTAGTCATGCTTACGTGCGTTACGATCCACATGATTATTTTGACATTTAGGTTTCGCCGTGCAGGAGATTGAAGTTTATTTTATTTAATTTATTTTTTTACAAAAAAATATAGAATTTGTTGAATATTGGTTCACAGTATCTGGGAGTAAGGGTTACAAGTATTGTATGTCCGCACCTTGTTATCGAAGGCACTTTGAGGGAAATAATTGTTGGTATCTCACAAGATTAAATCGGATATAAAATGATTTAACACGAAAATTTCTCGAATAGGCTAATAAAAGCCTTTATGGCCAGTTAAAAGTTAAAAAAAAGTAACCCATAAAAACCAAGTTTTTATTATACTCCCTTACTTTGTAAAATATAACAACAATTAAAGACGAATTAAAACATACTAGCAGGAAAGCAATCGGCTTCGCCGATTGCTTACTGCTAGGCCCTGCGGGCGGCTATTGTGGCCGCTTCGCGGCCAATGACGGCCGCTCCGCGGCCAGCCATGGCCGCTGCGCGGCCAATTGTGTTTGCTGTGCAGCAAACACAATTGTTTACCTATGCCTACGTCAGCCGCTTCGCGGCCAATTGTATCTGGAAAATTTCCATTTTTGCTATTGTGGCCGCTTCGCGGCCAATGACGGTCGTCCCGCGGCCAATTGTGTTTGCTCTGCAACAAACACAATTGATTTCCTTACTGTTACAAAGTTAATAGAATTTGATAATTGGCCGTATTTTGAAGTAAGCAATATTTCTTTTTTTGTTTCTTGACAGTTACTGTATAATATTGTGATGCTGTCAACTCTGAGTTTTTAAGTTTGGCTGGTTTAAAAATAATGAATTCATCAACATTGAGGAGAAAAAAATCAGGTTTTAGTGTCTATGGTAGCTGTCAGTGACATACAAAAAATGAAACAGCTGTCGAATTCTTCTTTGTATTTATTTTTATCGATAAAATTACAGCGTCTTATTTATTAATAAATTACATAGCATTTTAGTTTAATGATTATTGATAAATAAATGTATTTTAAAAATATATCATTTTGTAGTCCATTTCACGACCATCATCTTTAATACTATCCACATAATAAAATGTAAAGATTGGACCTTCTAAACGCCCGAGTACATCTTCGTTAACCAATCGAGCATGTTCATTCTTTGGACACAGTATCGCTCGTTTACTCATTAGGGGAACATCCGCTATAGAATGTACTTCATTATATATGCTTTGAACAACATTTTGACTTACACTTTCATTTGGAATAAGCACTGATGACGCATACTTTCCTTCCACAGGAGGCAGCTTCCATCGCCTAAATCTAAAAGCCACTGTGTAAATGAATTTTCACCTTCTAAAGCGGGGACATTAGTTTTCAAATTGAAAATAGTAAAATTTTTCCAATGTTGGCTGTTTTTAATAGATGTCGCTACTAACTGACCGCGAGAAGCCCTTCGAGAAACTGGTAGAATTTGTCTAGTCGCCGCCCAAAATGATTACTTTATTGCCAAAAATATCATTATTACCCATTATATCGCACAGAGTACGTACAATTATATCTAACTGGCGCCATCGGTGCTTCATCCCAGATGATAACATCAGCTGCACTTATAATTGCACGGTTCTTGGATGTCACTCTGCATGTTGTGTTATTCTATAAATCAAGAAGTAAATTAAAAGCCATGTGACATGTACGTCCACCTGGTAATAAAATTGCTGATATTCCTGTCCAAGCAACAGATAAAACTTTCTTAGATCTTCCTCTTCAAGTATGTATAATAGTCTTGTAAAGGAACGTTTTACCTGTGCCACCAGGACCGTCAATAAAGAAACATTTTTTTGTTTCAGGTACATCTGAAATTTTTTACTTAATATACTGTCGAAAGCACAATGTTGTTCTCGATTGAGTTTTCCAGCCATCTCTAACCCTAATGAACTTTCTAATGCTAAATTAATATCAACCACTTCATTATAAGTATTGCTGTAATCTGGTCCCGGCAAACCCTGTGATGTGCAAGAAGAATTTTCATTTATTAATGCCTTTTGAATATACAAAAGGGAACAATTTTGTGCAATTTCTGCAGTAGCACCTTGACGACTAAAGTCTTCTGACATCAAATCTTTGAAATCGTTCCACAGCTGCAACGGATCTGGTGGGAGGCAATGAATCATTAATAAGACAAATAGGTCGCGAAGAGCTTTGGGCATCATATACGTTGAAGCTTCAGCCATGCAACGCTGCCATTCTCCAATATCATCGATGAGTCCTAATTTTCGTACTGCATCACGAAATGTAGGAAGTAGACAACCATTAACAGTCCGCAAAGATTCAAAGGACGTAGCGCCAGTCACTTGTAAAAGAATAAGTCTTAAATTGTATAATTCTATATTTCTAGGAGAAACGGGGGACATGCGACCAATAATCTTGTCCCCGCCACATTGCCTCTTCTTCCACTGCTTATTGCTAGAAAAAACATAGAAATTAGTTAAATCCTGATACTTAATATTACATGCCTCATTATCTTGTTGGTTAAGTTTAAACCATACAGTTAATGTTGTATTATTGAAGGCTGTAGAGTCCAACCAAATTCACCTGATGGAAATAACAATGGAAAAACCATTGGATTAAATGTTTTGATAACATATTAATACGCTGGAGACCTCCTACATTCTTAGGGTGAACAGCAACATCTACGTTTGGCGGTAACCTACCTTCGTAATCTGCTACATACACAATGGCGACTTCATTATTATTAGATGGAGCATTATACCTTCTTTGGTCATCTAACGAAGAACGAGTAAAGAGTAGTTGAATATTCCGCATCTGGCCCCCGTGCTCTGCAACTATAGATTCTTCTTCCTCAACCGCTTCTTTCAACCTTTTGTATTGGAGAGCATATGGACTTACACGACGGATGACATTCTCAATAGTTTCCATTATAT
>JADDOH010011868.1:0-52486 GCA_016648135.1 Agrypnia vestita
TATTTCTATTTATAAAATTATAGATCATGGAAAATTGCTTGATTCTATGCTGTTTAATAGGATAGTAATTGTTGTGGTTCCTTGTAAATGTCAGCAATAAATGTTTGTAACAACTTGCTGCTGACAACAGTTGAAATATTATATGAAGCTAGCATTTAATCACGACGTTTTATCATGTAACTCCAACTAGTTTCAGAAATACTTAAGCTTGTTATCTTTACTTATGTGCACTAAGACAGACATTGTTATATGTATTTTATGGTAAACATAACGTAACATTAATGCAAATTTTAAAATAAATATATATTTCCAACACGTCACAGCATGTTCGTTTCCTAGCCCTGCTAAGTAAACAGAATATTTAATTAAAGCGGAATGCAATTCGCTGCATTCTTTTTTGCATATAAAATATTATTGCATGCATATAAAAAGTTATTGCATGCATATAAAAAAAATATAAAATGTTACAGAATCTCGAGAATAACACGGAATTATTTTGATGCACGGGAATTTATTATTAAACTAGCTGTAACCTTTAAAAAATTACGAAACATTGGTTCGCGTCATTTCTAAGCCCTAGTACATATTTATAACATCTTTTTGACGGTCCACGAAGAGGCGGCGATAGCGACATGCGTTAAGCATCTCCGATCGTTTAATTTGTTTTTTTTTAGCCTTGAAGTCGAACGAAATTACGGACGTTACACGAAGTTACGGACGGAAAAATAGACAGAGAGATAGACGGACGGACAGATGGACAGACAACGAAATTATTATGTATGATGATAATATACTGACTTGTCCCATGTAAAATTAGTAATATTATAAAAAAAAGAATTTTTTTCATCCTCCCAAAATATAATTTAATGATTATATATATAGTAATTTACGTAAACATCACTATATATATATTTAGTTTATTATTTGAAATAATAAACTCAATATATATAGTGATGTTTACGTATATAGATAGACACATTTAGACAGAAACATACTGTTATGAAAATGTTCTTAGATTTTCACTGCTCTTTTCTGTAAAGTTTTCTGGGCCATTCTTCCATGTGTATTCCGACCACAGAGGTTGGATACACACGGCAGAATAACCTTCAAAGTTTTTCAAAGAGAATGATGACATTTTCAAAAATATAACACAGTAAAAAGGGTTTTTACTAAAGCATTTCTTTAAAACTTTTCACCCCCTAGCCTAGGTATGAATTTCGTAATACAACATTTCAAATGTTTTGTCAGAAAAACGGTGAAATAGAACCATATTATTTTTTGTATTTCCGTAATTTACCAAGATTTATACCTTCACATAAAAACTATTATCTTTTAATTGTTTTTTAGATTTTTTATAAAATTGTATACGAGCATAAGCTATACGCACGCATTTCTATACTAATATATAAAGAGGTAAAGTTTGGATGTTTGGATGTATGAGGTAATCTCTGAAACAATTCATTCGATTTCAAAAATTTTTCCACCAATATTTAGAATGGATTTTCAGAGTGGACATAGGTTATATATTATTCCGTTGAAATAAAAGGGCTTTTCGTGGTGACCTATTTTACAACTAAAGTCGACGAAAAAATGGTCGAGCGATGCGTTTTTTACGAACGCTGTTTTAACGGTAAGACATATTTAAATACTTTCTATAGAGAAGTTTTAGAAATTAAAAAGTTCTATAAAAAATCCGTGACGACATATATAGCAACATGTTAAGGTTAATAAACAAAATGATAAAATATGAATAAGTGATACTAAAAATCTACGCGTGCAAAGTCGCGCGGGCACATCTAGTATTGAATAAAATTCTTCTGCAATCGTCTAGTAAAAGATATTTTCAACCCTTCATGTCTTCATTAAAAAATTAATTCGATTACAAATTTAGGATAGGTACCTACTAAATATTCTGTGTTGATTTGAAAATGTATGTTGATGGGTTTTCTTTAAGTAAAATCGTAATCACCAAGATGATTGCTAGTGTAGTGACAAACGAAGAAAAAGAAATGTAGCTCTATTCAGTTACTCGCTATTCTAATTTTTACGAGTAAACCAACTTAATTGGGCGTTTTCAGCTTCCAGACGACGGTAATAATTAAAAAAAATCTAATAAAATAATAAGCCTGGCGAGATGAAGAAATAAAACTTGTTCAGCCGCAAAATAAAATAAATCGAAGTACGAAAGTGGCGTCCGACAAATTGGGGCTTGAGCGACGCCATAAACAAAATGTTGTATCAAGTCCCCTTTCGGATCAGGTTTTCACTTACGCGGCGGAAGTTTAGCCCTCGGGATGTTTTATCACCCCCCCCCAGCCCCTGGGAGGCCCAGCGGGGAGCGGGCCCACACTGCGACAGCCCTGCCTTCCGGACCGTCGTGACCGCTTCCCGCCGCATAAGGAATTGACGGGAATAAATTATTGCGAGGAATTTATTTGTTTATACTCTATTCGCAGTGAAAGTGAGCGTTTGGCTGAATAATATTAAGAATTCTATTTATTTTTATATAAAATCCAGAGACCACCAAGATATAACATTAGTAACCTCGCAGAACTATATTTCTGCCTTGATTATGAGTCGAAAATGTTCAGGCAACCATGACCTAATATGTATCAATAGTTATGAAGATATGCGACATCAAATTTTGCATTTTTTTTGAATATTTCTGACTTATTTTTTTGTAAAACGTTGGAATATCATTACAGTAACTTATATAGAATGTAAAAAATTCATTCCCTTTAATACAAGTCAAATGAAAAAATAAAAACCTTCGAATGGTAATTGGAAAACATTTCAATTGGAAAATTTTCAGGGTAAAAGAGTGAATTTTTCGTAATCGATATGTCACTGTATTGATAGTCCAACGTTTTACAAAAAATAAGTCAGATATATTGAAAAAACGCTAATTTTGATGTCGCATATTTCCATAACTATTGATATTAGGTCATGATAGCTTGAATATTTTCGACTCATAATCAAGGCAGAAATATAATCCTGCGAGGCTATTAATGTTTTCCAAATAACCCTGTATATACATGAACTAACGTGGTGCCATGTTTGGTCCCAATACGTTCGAATTGTTTAAAAATATTATATGAACTTGTAATTTATTAAACAACTAGCTGATCGTACCCAGCGTTGCACAGGTTAAGGATTAAGTAAAAAATAAGTTTGTGAGGGAAAACAAAGGGTCCCCTGTACTCTAAAAAACAAAGTTATCATTTAATGTTAACATAAGTTATTGCAACATAACTGTAATACTTAGATATATGGTATTAGATATATGATTTTTGTAGGTATTAATGTTCTCCATAAAACTGTAGTACATCACTTTGCTCTATTGTCAATAATTTCCGCTGCGTAAGTAATATAATATTTTTTTTGGGTAATTTTTTCACATGTTGGGTTACATTATCGAAGTTTTCATACGGATCCCTAACATTTATGAAAATATTCTATAGCCTATGTTCACCAGGGATAATGAATTGTAAAAATTCGTTCTAAATATGAAAGAATTTTTCAAATCGGTCTAGTAGTTTCGGAGCCTATTCAATGCAAACAAACAATCAAACCTTTCCTCTTAATAATATTAGTATAGATTATAAACAGGTCGAACAAAATATTCTTAAAATATATAATGTCTTAAATGTAAACAAATCGCGCTTTATTTCAAGAAAACGTTTTTATATAAGAAACTCGGTTTGCAACATTTTAAAAAACTAACCCATAAAAACTAAGTTTTTATTATACTCCTTCTCATTTACTAGCTGAAACAGGTTTTACGCTTACTCTACGCGTCGGGCTCGAGTCGGGCGACGCTACGAAAGGGAGTAATAAAAACCGATAAAATTTCGAAAAATCCAAAATCGTACTATAATAAATAATTAAGAAATTTTAAACAAAAATTTGATAGATCATTTTTATCGTCGCCAAGAGTCTGCCTGCAAAGTTTCAGCTCGATTAGATCACGGGAAAAGGGTTAAAAATCGATCCAAAGTTTTTTCGGCAGACAAGCGACAAGCAGACAAGCCGACAAGCAGACGCTACGGGTGAAAAGAAAGGGAGTAAAAATGCGTCTATTGAAAAAAAAGTTTTATTACTAGAGGATTTAATTATGTAAGAGTAAAATACCTCATACCGAAGTATAAATAAATATAAAAATAAAATAAAATATATGTGTCTTAGACAAACGCGAGAGGGGACATTCTTCCGCTGTGACCCAACCCGATCTCCCAAACAAAGGGTTTATTTTATGTCTGTATAATTTTATAGTCTGATAAAATCACATTTTTCTGTAAGCTTCGGAATTTTCAGAATGTAGTTCTTATTCGAACTCGTCAACTGCGATAAGACTAGAAAGAGGAAATAGAATTTTGGTAATAATACCAACATATGGAAGTGAAGCCAGGAGCTGGAAGAAGAGGAATTAGAAAGTATACTGAATGGGGTGCAAACGAGTGTACCTACGCGTATATCGTATATGTGACAAATGAATATGTCATAGAGTAAATAATAAACAAAACAGGAAATCATTTAATGTCAATCTAAGTGTTGAGAATGGGAATAAAAGAGAATCGCTCACAACATTGCTGTAGTTATTCTACATATACTGTTACTTTACTGTTATGTAGAATAACTACAGTAGTCTGCTCTTGGTCTCTTACTACGGTTATGGTCGTAGAAAGAGACAAAGAGCTTTGCTCGATCAACATATAGGGAACATAGTCGACGCAAGTCGAAAAATTCAAATACCTTTGGGTGGAATTTTCTAGAGACGGGAGACAGGAAAGTGAAACAGATAGAAGAATCGCAGCTGCAGCCGGCGTTCTACGTTAATTTTTTTAATTTTTAATTTTATTTATTCTAAATTATTTATTACATAGAAAAGGTACTGGTTTCACTGCCACTGAAATACTAACACTAAATCAAATCTCAGTTGGCCTAATGGGTCTTATGTCTAAAAGTAGAAGTATAAAATAAATTTGGTACATTTTTCTTAGAATTAATCAGGTAAAAACCGCGTTCCGTAGTAGTCGCCCCGTTTGTCAGCCCGGCCGGCTCTAGGTACCGTTCGCGTGTCACTACGAGCGGCAGCAGACGGCCCTACAGTTATCGTTGGATATCTTTAAAACTAATAACCGGATCGAGTTAATATTTTCACACAGTATTTTTGAAACATTTTGATTTAAGAAAATATAAAAAAAAACGATTTTTTAAAAATCCTGACTACACGTAACCCCTTAAAGTTGTATGTTCACGAGATGGTAAAATATAAGGTATTACTTTCTATCCAAACAAATCTGGAATCGACTGGGTTACTCTCGTAAACTTTGGAAACATCGACATTTCCTACAAAAAGGGATCGATCGGCTACTACGCTAGACTAGAACACTGACAGAACACATGTGTTCACAGAAGGCTGCCTTAGAAATCTACAGCCAAGCGAACCACGCGGCGGTGCGGCTAGCGCGTATATTCCAGCGATTGTAAATCAAGAAAGTACCTACCGGTGGGCGAGAAGTTATCTAGTGCGAATCTGAGCGATTTACGTAACGTGCAATATATCAGTGACAAGTGCATTCAGCATGATGATAATTGGTGCGGATTGCGAAATTAGATAAACAGTGCAGTAAGTAACATTTAGTGAGAATTTAAGAATATTGTTCCAATTAAATAAGTGTCCAGTGAATGAAGTCCACTTGATTAAATAAAAGTTCGAATACCGTGACAAAATGTTCTTTTATATGTATAGTTTCAAGTATTTAAAGGGACTATGCTAGAGAAATCTATAGTCCCTCCATGATGCAGTATAAATATGTATAGATATATAAATAAAATATACTATATATATATATATATATATATATATCTATATATATATCTATATATATATTTAAAATGAAGTTTTTTTAATGTGGACCAAATCCAGTTTCTCCAATGCGTTCTCAGAACATACATATAAAAATATCGCTAAATAAATATTATGTTTTCTTCGGTGTACGGTATCCATTCGACATGTTTCCAGTTTTAAAAATGTCACATCGCCGACTTGAAGGCGTACACGTTAAAAGGATGCAACTCCCGTCTCTGTTCAAACTCTCCGCTTCCGCCGCGTGCCGGTGAGAGTTTTTCAATAACGTACGTTCAACGTGAACGGAGAATTCCTGGAATTGCCGGCAACTTGCAAGTGTCACGTGATTCGCGGAACGTGAATGCGCTACCTTGCACCGCGCGTCACGTGCGCTCAACCACGTGTTTACACGTGGCGGCACCCCCAACCAGCCGCCCGCCCGCGTTAGAAGGTGTCAATTTTCCAAACAAAACAGCCGCCACCCTAATTTCACCTATTAAAATTCATTCACCAATTCCACTTTTTATAATGTAACCAAAAATAACAAAGTTTTTACAATACTCCTTTTCTTATTTAATCAGGTTTAACTGCGGAGTCATTACTGAGTTGTATGAAAAAAAACATTAAAAATTTGAAAAATCCAAAATTATACTGTATTTTTTTTAACGAAAATTTGACAGATCTTTTTGATCGTCGCCGCGAGTCTGCTTGCAAAGTTTCAGCTCGATTGGATCACGGGAAAAGGGTTAAAAATCGATACAAAGTTTTTTCGTCAGGCAAGCAGACGCCACGAGTTAAAAGAAAGGGAGTAAAAAAAATAATATCCAAGATATTTTACGATGTTTGTTTATATTTTAGAACGAACGTTATCTATTTTAAAAATCTTAATTAGAAAGAAAGAAAAACAAGAAAGAAAAAGAAAACATTAAATATAGGTAAAAGAATAAATCAGTAAGATAAAATATAGCAAAAATAGAAAAAGAAAGATCATTTGAAATATAACAATAGATCAATTATAGTTTCTAATAGATACAGTGAATGGAATATTGCAGGCCTCTCCGGGTCGCGTCGCCCTCTACACGACGTGACTCGGAGATGGCATTAAGAGTAAAAAAAATGGCAACCTGGCGACGTGTGACTAGGACCGACATTGGAGATTTCGCTCATATCGGTAATAAATACGGTAGGAGTCCATTTACTGCCTAAACAATACAATTTAAAAAAATAAACTAACAAAGAATATACCAGCGAAATATTTTTTAAATATATAAATAAATACATTAATATTAATAAAAAGAAAACACGTTACATAAAGCTACTTGTTAATTTAGGATATTTTTGATATTAACAGGGATTTATTATTATTTTACATACCAATATCATAATATAATATATTTTAAATCTTTTGTGTAAATATAGTACATTTTAAATTTATTTTAACGTTAGTTTCTTATTAGTTATTCAATTCCCATATATATATTTTTTGTTTTAGCTAATTTTTTGTACTGCCAAATTTTTAGTATTATATTGTATCCTGTCAAAGAAACCATTGGCTTCGAAACATGTTGATTATTGAAGCGGTTTTTACAAAATGTTTTTTTTTTATTAATATAAATAATAATACTACAAAGTTATTGAATAAAATATGTTAATGCTTAAAGACTAGTACATTTGTCATCACTATTTATGACTCACGTATTCATTGTCAATTGTTTTTTTTTCTTGCTGAGGATTTCTTAATAATACTTTAAGAAAATTTTATATTGGAATGAAATATATAGTTTTTTAGGCCACCATCCTACGTCTCGTATTTAAGCTTATTTTTTAGGATATGTAATCTCATTTTCTCGTAATAATAAAGAAAAACGTTGTACCTCAAGTATTTCATTCGGTAGGAATTTTGTTAGTCAGTAGGTAATGAAAGGATACGAAATAGTTGAACGACAACAAAAGAATATTAACGATTTAAAATTGGGATGTAAATGATTTAATAGTTTTCTATTTAAATGCTTATGTTTTAAAGCCGAGATAACTATCACCAGGTCACGAATATTTCAGTAGACAAATAATTTTATCGCTGTTCATATCTTCGATATATTAAATCAACAAGAATTTTGAAGGAATGATAATAACACGGTAAACCACAGACCATTCAAATTTATAGATACGAAATTTATAGATATAACATAAATCTCTTGGTAAATGATTTGGTTCCACGGCGCCGGCGGGTTCCAGTACTTGTTTAAAAAAAAAACTTCGAGCTTGTAAATGTTGAAACAATCATGAAATAGTCAAACAAAATATTCTTAAAAAGTAAAATATCATAGTAAATAAGTCACGCTTTATTACAAAAAAAGGTTTTTACTTGGAAGGACACGGATTGGAACCAAATTTAAAAAAAAGTCTATTGTAAAAAAATAGATTTTGTTTTCTAGGGGGTTTAATTATGCAAGAATAATAATCCTGATTGGGAACATACTTTGGCAGTGACCCAGTCACTTCGTCTGAAGAAGGGGTTTAGTTAATCCGTGTACAAATTTATACTCTATTAGCTGTGTCCGCGGCTTCACACGCGTAGATTTTTAGTAACTTTTAGTCATATTTTATCAATTTATGTATTAACCTTAACACATATATATATGTCATCGTGGACTTTTTTATAGAAATTTTTAAGTTCTACAACTTCTCTATAGAAAGTATTTATATATCTCTTCCCTTTAAGGCCGCGTTTGTAAAAAACGCATCGCTCGACCATTTTTTCGTCGAATTTAGTTGTAAAATATGTCACCATGAAAAGTTCTATTATTTTAACGGGATAATATATAACCTATAACCATTCTGAAAGTCCATTTTAAATATGGCTGAAAGAATTTTTGAAATCGGATGAATAGTTTCGGACATTACTTCCTACATCCAAACTTACAAACTCACATATCCTCTTTATATATTAGTATAGATAGATAGATATAGATGATGATTATCAAGAAATTTCAAAACTCTTATTTAAAACATAATTAGAATCATAATCGAATTCGAACTCACCTAATTTTAAAAGCACGAAAGGTGAATTTTTTATAACAGAGACTGGGCTACAAAATGTGGGTACATTTAGCATATTTGTCCCTTACTGTACTATCCAGCGTCCATGTTGAATTAGTTGTTGAAACAAGGTACACGAACCTCTGAATCCGACAAGAGAAAATGTATTAAGCCCGTAACTGACAAACCACTTAAAAAGTTTACTGTTAATAACGTCACAGCCAGCGCATCAGGCCAACTTCAGGTATTCATGATAAATGGATCACCCAACAGAAACTCTCCACCAGCTGCGGAATACTTGGGCCAGGTCCCGGCCAGTCAGGGCCAATCTTGGGGAAGCGGGAAGTTGTCTAGTTGGATTTACACTCATAGTTTGCTTCCAGTTAATTATGTTTGTTTGCACCGGCCAGCGCGGGGCTCTGGTATGCATTACGCTCTGGAATAATTCTGGCCAACTTGAATTTAGAAGTTAAGACTAACACTCCGAAGAGATTATGAAGTGTGTGTAGACTGGCTGTGTTGTATTTCAATTTAAATTTTTCTTTCTTATCTTCAAGTAAATATAATAACTGGATGTTTATGCTATTGTAAAAGGTTATTACGAGTACTTTGCGATTATTTATTTCAATTTATATTAGGTAAACTTGGTTAAAACCACTACATTTTTGGTAACACCAACTGGTTTCGGAACCGCTGATTTAATAAAAATGTCCTTAGGTTTTCACGGCCGTTCAGAATCTTCTGTGTATAGTTTTCTGGGATATTCTGCCGTGTATATGTGACCTCTCTGGCCAATATTTCGGATCCCATTGCAGTGTGTTGACTTCGGTACGGTATTGCAAGGCAATACTTGACCTACACTTCAACACACACTCATCACATCAGCGCTGATGATGGACCCTGCAATGGGATCCTAAACCTTGGCCAGAGAGGTCACATATACGCGGCAGAATATCCCAGAAAACTATACACGGCTGATTTAATAAGATTTTTACTTGTAAAGGCAGTCTTCAGATGGGTGATTAATAAAATATATACTTTGTATATATATTTTTATTAATTACTAATTATTAATTGAGAATATATAAAGTGTATTTTTATAATATCGCCACAAAATCATTATAATTTTTTATTTTTTACTAAATATTATTATTTATTAAATTAACTTAATATTAATATATATCATTTTTCTAGTGTATTAAAGCTATAAATAATACATAATTTGACTAGTATTTTAACATTTTATTTATTCTCTCAAGTTCCGGAAACAAAAATGATATTAAATAATCAACGATTCGGGAATTCTGTCAAGAATAAAGCGTTATCAAGAAAAGAAGTTCACTCTCACTCTTTAAACTTACCCTACTTTTATAAATGTTTCTTTTTAACATTCGGCCATTTCCGCAAAAACTTTTGACAGCGGTAAATGTTCCTTTTTAAGAATATTTTTGTTTTCGTTAATGGCGATAAAAGCGATATATTTTTATTTATTTGCATTTGACAGACGTTATTTATGTCCTGTGGATTTTTGTAAAAAATATTTTTTTCATAGGAATAAAAAGTCTGTTAACTTTAAATACATTTTTTTATATTTCAATTTCATATTCTGGTTTATAATGTACTTTTCCGTGTAAATAAAAAATGAAATTTCCAATTTTGTATTTATAATAAATCTGTAAACAATAAATTTCGGAATTTTTAAATTAAATATTAAAAAAAAAAATATATATATATATAATGTACACAACAACATGTACATATAATAGAATTACATTATTTTACAATCTGAGGTTATAAGCGATTTCAAATTTAAAAAAAGGTATCAACCATTTTGAGTATAATGCTAAATTTGTTATTGCTGTAGACTATGTAATAAACAAATAACCTCACATATACTCACGTGGTAAATCACGTAGTTAACGCTATTTGACTTTTGAGAATGATATTACCACGTAACTCAACTTACTTGTCAAAATGATTTAGGTCGTCATACCCTAAATGGATGATATTATTTTAAATTTTTATTAAAAAGTTTTTCGATGATGGTTTTCAATTTTGACGACAGGTTCGCGCGAACGGCTAATCCATTGGGAGACACTTCGAACAAACGTAGAATAATGAAAATAATTTGTTCAACTTTGTTTATTCTGGAACGAGTGCCGAACAAACTAAACTTTTATGTTTAGAGATACAATTTCTCCTCCACTATCTGCGTCCCAGGGATACTTCAAGTGTTATGAACGTACCCGAAAAGGTATGTAGGTTGTTCTAAAAGTTTCTGAAAAATTCAAATAAACAGGTAAAAAAGTAACCATTAAAAACCAAGTTTTTATTATAGTCCCTTTCTTTGTAAAATATAACAACAATTAAAGACGAATTAAAACATATAACAAAACACTAAATTTACAGTAATTTAATATATTTCTAAAATGTCAGATGTTTTGAGCTTTGATAAGACACTTCATGCTTTGAAGATTAAATTCTAAAAACATTTGTCAGTCAATTTAGATTCTCGACATTCGTAGTGAAGTACCTATTATGTATACCGACGGAGTAATTCAAATTTGGAAAATATTCCGCGGCGTTATCGGGCCGTCGTTGCTAATCAAACTTTTCGAATTATTTCAATTTGAAAAAACCAATAAAATTTCTAAAAATCCCAAATTATACTATAATTATTAATTTTTTTTAACGAATATTTGATAGATCTTCTTGATCGTCGCCACGAGTCTACTTGCAAAGTTTCAGCTCGATTGGATCACGGGAAAAGGGTCAAAAATCGATCCAAAGTTTTTTTTGACGGCAAGCCGGCAAGCAAGCAAGCAGACGCCACGAGTTAATATAAAGGGAGTAAAAATCCAATAAGCCACTTTACATTTCGCACTAGAAGATTCAATTTAGAAAACTGTAGAAAAAATTCTATCGATCTTCAAGACCAATATCAGGTATCCATTCTGTAATGATTTGGACTGTCAGTTAAATCCTGTATTTATACTTGTGTATCTATGTACATACGACTATATGACAGGCTGACTTTAATCTCCCCAGGAAGCTGTAAAGCAGTATGAATTGCATTTATGTATTAAATATGTACACCAAAGCTGCCACTAGCGGTGTGCATATTTGATGCATAAATGAGGCTTTAAACCATTTACGTACCACTAACGAATTAGTACGCCTAGGTTTGCATTTCAAGGTAAGCCTTACGAATCTTCACGCACTTTTTGAACATTTAAAAAGGTTTTGAGTTAAATTATATATAGGTCTCTTCAAAACGGTCAAGGATATATCTATAATATAAGAGAATATAAAAATTATCTTCGATTAAAAAACTCAAAGGATTTGTGTTGGAGAGGAGATAGTCCGTAAATCACGTAATTTTATTTTTTAAATTGAAGTTTTTTTTAGCAATAATTCTTTTAATGTATATGGGTATAATTACTAGTCACAAAAGCTGTGTATGCTAACTTATTATTGAGGAAAAAAATCAACAGATGTCTCTAACAGAGACCATAGTAATATTATGAAAGGTTCTGCATTCCAACATGTAGGCATATAGGACATCAATTTTTTTTTATAATATGTGGATGTTCTTACGATAGAATTGGTGAACGTTGCATTGCGTAGAATGCTCACTTAAGTCAGCTCATACAGGTTGTAAGCCCTGAGCTATCGTGTAAGAGACTTCCATCCACTTTTTTCATGTATAAATTAGTTTCGTCTCTATGAGATTTAAATAATTTATTTTTAATTAATTAATCATCCCTCTGGGGACAAATTCCAGTAACTGTGTTCTTAGAACGAACTTTCATATAAAAATATTGTTTAAAAAACAAAGCATAATAAACAATAAGTTATTATGTATCGGAACTTTGCCTATGAATTAATGCGTACGTCCCTAATATCGTAGGCTTTCTGTATAACATGCCATGCAAGGAGCCGTGTAGGTATAAGTTAACAAACTTTAAAAACCAACACTAATAATGTGAAATAACATTCACTTTTGATACAATATGGAACATACAGTGGGAGCATAGAGAGGAGTATTCAGGATTGAAAGGGATGGTCCTAAAAGCAGGCAAATGAATAAATCAGTAACAATTTCACAATCATGAATATTATTTATAATTATATATTGAGAATAAACATTTATTTTAAATAAGATAAATTATAGATGTCTCACGGAGACGAATCTATTTACATGGGGAAGCATGAACGGAACTCTTTTATCGACAGTATACAGGGCTTATTATCTTGGCTGACTTAATTGATCACTTTGCGACGTTCATCGATTCCACCCAAGAACAACCACAACTATAAAAATTTTCAATGTTGTATATGTTATTTATACAAAAATTAACAACAAAAAAATTATTTTGCATAGTTAAACCAACAATGCTATCGCCATTTTATGAAAATTTATCATTTTCATCGTCATCAATGAATCTGATTGGAAAATTTGTCTTTATCATCAATGGCTCCACCGCCCATTGAGGGCCATGGTCTCCTCGAAAATCCCCTCTCATCTTCCTCTATCCTGACATGTACTCCCCCAATCCCTGATGTTTATAGTTTTCATATCTTGCTGCGCTCCATGCAGTCAACGGAGTTCGGGTCTACCAACGCTGCATCTACCTTGGGGTTTTGTATGGAGAATCTTTTTTAGCATTCTCTCTTCACTATGTTTATGATTTTTAAAAAATTATCTTATATTTTATTTAATTTCCATCGAAAAAATAATAAAAACTTGCATTTTTTTTGATAATCCACCCAATATTGCACTGGCATGTTGCCATCGGTCGAAAGAACTCATATATTGGAATCTTACTGAGTTTTTGTCTTGTCTATGCTTCTCCTAGAATTTAATATAATATATATATTACCAATAACAACCTTGAATTAATATAGGCACAAGTTTTATTAGCAATCCCACAAAATATTTTATTTAAATAAGCGCTATGGTTGTAAGGCTACATAATTAAATAGACGCGATAATCGCTGAATACTCTTTGATGTTTGAATAATATATATTGTTAAATAATTAATCGTAAATGTTATAATTGTTAAGACAAGAGAGTGATACACCAGCAGGTAATAATTCCACTTAATATCCATTACCTGCCCGAGCTGGTTCTCCAAATACATTAAACAAACAAGCTGTGCCGTATCCCGTAAACTATCGTCGCGGAGCCATGAATATTAATCAGAGCTGGACAGATCAAACACGGTGAAGCCTGAATATCCAACCCTTCCACGCCATCAATTCAACAATATCCATTTTAAAATCCCAACAACCCTCCAGGTAATCCTAAGTGTTACACGGTATCTGTGAAGCGATATTCATCTTTTTATTTTAAAAGAAAATGGAAAAAATAACTTAAAAACGGATAAGATTAGGATCAGGCAAGGAGGGTCAAAGCACGTATCTAAATGTTAACTTCTGCATATATTTCTAAGGTGCTGAAACATAGATTCCAAAAGAAAGGGAAAACATGAGTATGGACGCTTAGAAGATATGGAATTGGCACCATCCTCAAATGCCTCAATCCGGCAACATATCCTATATTCTGCCGATTTTTCGAGAACATTACGCGTAGATAGCTTCAAAGAGATAATTATCCTTGGCCCAATTTTAAACCGAAGATCTGGGAGAGTGCCACACAATTGGGTGGATGCATAGCATCTGGCTTACTTGAGGGACCCTGGAATCATCTGTGAGAGTGAACCAAGACTTGTGGGGTAAACTACGAGCCGTATCTCATTTGATTGAGAACTTTATGTGAATACTGTCAGGAAAGTGGAAAAAAATGTTTGAAATAGTCTTAGGATGAGCAAAAAAAGTACAAAAGATATTTCAATAATTAGCAACCTACGGTAGAGAGAAAGAAATAAGTTAAATGCATTTATGATGGGATGCTGGAGAAGAAAGAAAAAGCTGGACCGAGAGAGTTACCGTTATAGATAAGAATATGAGGTAAAGAGTTGAATTTTGAAGGAGTCAATGGATAGGATACCATGCGTATCATAGGAATATAATTGAAGGAAAGGATGAGGAAAGAAGACAGAGAAGAAAGGCGGGACAAAAATATATGCAGCACATAATGAGCAAGGCGACTGCACCCACAGACAACTTCTGGATGATGTTCAGGACAATATGTACTTTACAATTTACGATTTATCCAATGCAATGAAATAATTTCAATTAAGTCTCTTATTAAAGCTTATTTTTTTAGGATACGTAGTCACATTTTTAACAAAATGATACAGATATTCTGCGATGACAATCTTAATCTGAAACTTCGACAGCGACTGGTCAAATGTTATATATGGTCAGTCCTGCTGTACGGAGTGGAATCGTGGACCCTCAAAGTGAGTAGCATGAACCGGCTGGAGGCGTTCGAAATGTGGATACATCGGAGAATGCTCCGGATACCCTGGACGGATATGGTCAGCAACACAAGAGTTCTTCAAAGAGCTAGAGTGAATAGAGAGTTGCTGACAAATATCAAAATCCGAAAGGTATCGTATTTGGGTCATGTGCTCAGAGGAGAAAAATATGAATTGCTCCACCTGATTCTTATGGGCAAGATAGAGGGTCGTAGAGGTGTTGGAAGGAGACAAATTACCTGGCTCCGCAATATACGCGACTGGACGGGCATAAGAAGTTTTGGAGAGCTGTTTCGTGCTGCCCAGGACAGGGACGCTTTCTCTCGGGTGATAGTCAACGTTGGGGGGACCTGACATGACACCAAAAGAAGAAGAAGTCACATTTTCCCGAACTAAAACAAAAATACTTTGTGCTTCAAGTATATTATTTGGTTATGTTTTTGTTAGTCATTTGTTAGTTAGTAGGTAATGAAAGAATATTAAAATGTTGAACGACAAACTTCATTTAAATGCTAATAATTTAATAGTTTCCAATTTAAACCTCATTTTAATGCTTATATTTTAAAGTTATTTTGCAGTTATTGAAGAAGATATAGTTGCTTTCTGTGATCTTTATCAAGTTTGTGGCCAGTCTCTTAAAGTTGATTAGAAGTTCAGAAGAATTGATATTGTCATATTAAAGGTTCATTTCGTATAATATTGAAACTAATGGAAAATAGATATTCTAGACATAGTTTCAGAGACAATCAATATTACAGACCTTTGTCAATGTCTCATTAAATATAATTTTCTTCAATACAAAGGGGCTTACTTGTAGTTTTGTTTGACTGATTAGTTAAATTAAAAATATAACATTAATTTTCATTTGATATTAAAGAGCTTAATTATCACTTATTATTAGTATCACAATGAGAAAATTGAGATATTCTTGATTTAAATACAAGATAACTCATTTTTGCATCGTAATACATAAATTTATTACTTGGAATTATTCTGTTGTCCTAGCAAATTTGTTAATATTATCTTTGCTCTATTTCAACATTATATGATGATAGATATTTCGCAATTAAGTTTTAAGCCGTCAGCAATTAATTGTATAAAATATTATCGAAGTGAATATTTAATATGCATAAACATAAATATAAATCGCCTGTCTCATAATATAATAATTTAATTTGACGTTAGGCAGAAAAATAAACTAATAAATTAGTTGATTATAAATTATGTTCATAGCGTAATATTTGTAGTTGAGCATAATTATTAATTTGAAAAAATACTATTTTTACGTATATATAAGAGTAGCTTGTTGGTCTTGTGGTTAGGACTGTCGCCTCGTGATCCAAAGGTCGCTGGTTCGAATCTCACTCCAGACCAGCAAGTTAGTCCTATTGTCGTAGCACAAGCGTTTAGCTTAATTTGAAAATAGTAAGAATATTGATGTGACACGTATTTCGTGTTCGGCATCTCTATTAAAAAAAAATCATCAATCATTTCTTTTAATTAAAGTCAACTAGTTTCGATATTGCAGTATCTTCACTAGGACGAACTCACACTAACTGATCCATAAAATAAAATATGCAACGAAATCAAGCATCAGGCGGAGGTTTAACAAGGAGATATCAAATGGGGAATATGTTAAAAAAAGGTCATTCGTTATATAAAATTGTATATTAATTATAATATACTTAAATTAGTGTATTTAACTTTTTTTCTATATTTTACAATTTAGTAAAAAAAAGTCTTTTAGAATAATTATTTAAAAAAAATCAAGATGATTATTTTGCTTTACATCATGTATCATCAGGTATGGTGAAAAAAGTACAAAACGAATCACAATATTAATATAAGTAATATTAAACAATATTATTTTGCCTAGCAACTTGTTTGATGTTATCTGACCATAGCGTCTTAAGACGTGTAAAACTCTTATTTTCAATAAAAGCGGAATCGATTGTGGAGATTGAGACCCGCGGCGTTTCTAGCCGTATGCATCGATCCGGCATCCACCAATCTGAGCCTCTATGTGACCAACTTCCCTCCCGTCGCCAGCAAGTGCGACCACTCTTCCGCCGACAGCCGTAGTCGACACACGCACTTTTTACTGTACTCCGCGCCAACCATTGTAAACTTGTATCAATAAACCTACATAGTTAATCGTGAGTATAATTTACACCCTATATATATATGTACCTATCCCACCTATTATTAACAACTGATACTCGTATATTATTATTTTATGTTTAAAGGTATTATTTGGTTATGCAGAATATGTTGAGTGATTTTTAAACACTATGTACATGCGTATAAATTTTTAATTTTTTTTTTTTTTAAATATGATAGAGACCTGGAAGGTGTATGGATAACATTTTACATAATAGTTCGATATTTATTTATTTATTTAATTAATACACGGTACAACGTACCATTAAAGAAACAATATATATATATAAACATGTTTAGATTGATAGGTAATAATAAAAAAAGGAGATAAGGTATAATTCTATCAAAAAAAATTAATAAAGTGATATATAAAGAAAAATAAAACATTACTTAACATAAAGTATAACAAAATTACATCAAATGAAATAATAGTTATCAAATCAAATATGAATGTCAACAATCAATAAAACTACAACAAATTAAAATAATTATGTCTGAAATTCAAGAAGCAACAAAATTACAACAAAATGAAATAATTGTAAACAAATCAAATCTAAAAATCAAGAAGCAATAAAAATGACAGTAAGATAAAATGAAATGTAAAATTCAAAAATCTAAAAACAAGAGATAGACATGACATCAATAACCAATTATAAACGACCGAATTCGTCCAGAAGAGCTTTCTTGTAGGCGGCTAGTGTTTCCGAAAAAACATCCGATAGGTAGCCATACTCGTTTCCTAACCTATGGAGCCTTCTAATAGGTGAGCTATAGAGATAATTTACACTAACGTTGTCACAATGAAACAATATACTTTGTCTAGTGCTCCTGGAAGGGATGTGATAAAAAATTAGCTGCGTTAGTTCTGAACTGTTGTATAATTATTTACGATTGATTAATAAGATTATATATATATAATAACTATACATATATATATATATATATATTAGGTCCTTACATATGAAATTGGCGTTTTGCCGTACTGGCAAATTTGATCTCAAATATCTTCTCTTTGGTTAGGAATTCCAAATCCAAATTTATACAGCTATTTACTCATGTATTTGTGTTTTGAAAATTATAATTCATTTGTTTTTTCCTCAATTGTTTTTTTCTTTGCGTCACTCAGTTTACAAAATGAAAAACTTGAAATATCGCGTTATTTACGAGTACGAGTTCCACCGTGGCACCAGTGCTGCAGAAACGGCTCGAAGGATTAATGATGTGTATGGCGACGGTGCCGCAAAAGAAAACACAGTGCGTTTTTGGTTCCAACGTTTTCGTTCTGGAAATTTCGACCTGCAGAACAAGCCCCGTGGACGGCCGGAGACCAAAGTTGATAATGAAGAATTGAAGGCTATTGTGGAAGCGGATCCATCGCAAACCACATCCGAGTTAGCTGCAGGCTGCGGTGTTAGTGATAAAACTGTTTTAATCCACTTGAAGCAAATTGGTAAGGTGAAAAAGCTTGAAAGGTGGGTACCTCACGAATTGAGTGAAGCAAATCAACAAACGCGCGTTGACTGCTGCGTTGCATTACTCAACCGGCACAATAATGAAGGGATTTTAAATCGAATCATTACCTGTGATGAAAAGTGGATCCTGTACGATAATCGGAAGCGCTCATCGCAATGGCTGAACCCTGCCGAACCAGCCAAACCATGCCCCAAGCGAAAATTGACTCCAAAAAAGTTACTTGTGAGCGTTTGGTGGACTAGTGCTGGTGTCGTTCACTACAGCTTTCTTAAATCTGGCCAGACGATTACGGCAGATGTCTATTGTCAGCAACTGCAAACCATGATGGAAAAGCTAGCTGCTAAACAACCGAGGCTGGTTAATCGCTCTAGGCCACTGCTGCTTCATGATAACGCTAGACCACACACTGCACAACAGACGGCTACCAAATTAGAGGAGCTTCAATTGGAATGTCTAAGACATCCACCGTACTCTCCGGACCTTGCCCCAACAGATTACCATTTTTTTCGAAATTTGGATAACTTCTTGCAAAGGAAAAAATTCAACTCCGATGGGGCAGTCCAAACCGCCTTCAAAGATTTTATTGATTCCCGTCCGAATGGTTTTTTTAGTAAAGGGATCGATGAACTACCTATGAGATGGCAAAAGTGCATAGATAGCAATGGTACATACTTTGATTAAATAAATATATTATAATAAAAAAAAATCGGCTTTATGTTCCTCCCATACTAAACGCCAATTTCATATGTAAGGACCTAATATATATATATATATATATATATATATATATATATATTATATATATTATATATATATATATATATATAATAATAATAATATAATAATAATATGGAAACAAAGTCATTTGTTATATTTGGCTGAGTTTTAGCATTTTTCTCACTTCTGTTTTGAAATTGTTAGTAGTCAATCGTTTGGTCTTTTGTGGTAGGTTTTATATCATTTTAATCCGTTACAAGTTAGTCGTGATTGTCCTGTTTTTGTTTTGGCTTGAGTTGTAGTTTTGAGCCGTCCTAATTTAGTGTTAATGATTTCCGTATATTATGTGTAATTTAATGTCTTCGTCTTGTATTTCGCCATTTGATAGCTTGTGAATGAGTTAGTGTTTCGATTTGTGTAATGTTATCAACGTTTAAATGCTGTGTTATTCGGTAAACTGTTTCAGTTGATGTCAGGTATTTCAAATAGTAGACCATTTTCAGTATATTATTTTGTTGTCATTGTAGTCTGTTTAGGTTCATCTTGATATACTTTTTGGATCAAGAGCTGGAGGAATCATTCCATTTCAAGAAACTTAATAGTCCAACTAGACAAATCTCTGGTATGTATGAAGTTAAAATAATGAACCTGAGAATTATAGATAGAAACGTCTTGGAGATATGGTGTTACTGATGTATACCAAGAACTGCGATATTGAAGAAAAGCTTCTCACAACGTGCAAAATAATGTGTATACGTATACACAGGTGTCTCGTAGTTCATAGCAAAAACTTCTTCAATCAATTTAAATATAAAATATTATTTACACTTTAAGTGAAATTTCAACAGTTAAGAATATTAACGACATCAATATTTGCATTGTGTTTCAATATTTCTAACTTATTTTTTCTAACGCGTTAAATTGTAAAATCTTGCAGAAATAATCTAGTTTTTTTTTTAATTTCTGCATGACTTTAATTATTGTATTATACTTGTGAATGAATTTATAATGTTTGATGTAAGTTGATTTACATTCTCGATATTCTGATTGGTCAAAAAATTCAAATTTGAATTTTGCTTATCTTCTTAACTGATCACTTTTCACCTAAGGTGTAAAAAATATTTTTCATTTGAAATTGAATGAAGATATTTATATTTTATTCCTATTTATATTTTTCATAAAATTTTGTTCACAGTATAATAACTATTTCTTTCTTGTTTCATTCTTAAAACCATCTTTCCCGCATAATTTTATTTCTTATTTCATGGAAACATAGTAAATTAATATATCTGCCATGAAAATACGTTCCAATGGCAGCACAATATCTAGACAGACGAATAACTCCGTGCTAGCCGTAAAACCACTACCCTTCAAAAATAGGATTCATGATTTATAAAGTCGTTGTCCGCACTTAAAGTGTATATATACTTAATAAATATTACGACCAGACACGATATATAAAGCTTCCGTTAACAGAAACTGATTCAGTACTTTTAAAAGCATCGCTTTATCTCACTTTTACCATAAATGGTGCTTTAACAACCGGATCGTACTTAAGATGACAGTAAAGCGTGAAAAAATTTGACTTTCCCTCATAACTGAAAAATGTGACCTTCGGCGTAGTAAATTAATGCACTTTGCAGTAAGGATCTGTAAAGAACGTATTTCTATGCACATCTAGGCCATTAACGGCGAATATTTTACATATAATATATTTCACTTAACATTATAAGGGGCTCTATGTAAATCTGAGAGAATATTTAGCAATCTCATAGAACAGGAAGGGCGATTGAGTAGGCCAAGGCCGCGTGGTATTTACGAAGCTTCTGTGAATTTATTTTCTTAAGAATTCTCTGAAAATCAAATCTATCATGGCATGGATCGTTGAGTAATATATAATACATTAGCCAATGAATGTATTTTTTCAAATTCTTTGCATTTCTGAGAAAATAAACACGGATCGAAAATATGTTAAATGAAAAATATATTTTTACGTTCTACGTTGAGTTGATGTTCTGCGAAAAACGATGTGGGCGCTTGCTACGTAACAGTTTACAGTTAGCTAGAAATAGTAAATAGAGTTGAATTCACTCTAATTTTACATTTTAATGTTAAATTTTATAGTAACTTACAACCTTTGTACAATCAACTTTGATTGTTTTTAACGACGACGGATTTTACGTTTGACTCCTTGTGATTCGCTATGTACTTGATGGTGTGTCTATTGTGTCGATATTGACCGGTTCGGTGGCTGTATATAATTGATTATTGCGCATTATTATATATATTTATTTTTACTATTAAATTTACTGTTAAATAAAATGTTTTTCCATGCCATGAAAAGAATGAACCATATATAAAATAATAAACATCACCAACAAAAAAATAAATAAATATACATATCATTTTCTTATATCTGTAAATATTTGTCTATTATCTTAATAATTTAAACTTTTTTTAATAGCCATGCGAACATGGAATCTTATCGCATCTCTATTCTTAATCTTTTCAAACTAAGCTAAACGCTTGTGCTATAAAAATAGGATCTCCCTGATCTCCTAGAATGGGGCTCGAACCACCGATCACTGGATCACTTGACGAGACTCTTAACCACTAGACCAACAAGGTACCTACATTGTTCTAGTGTCTTTATTATAGATCGACAACAATCAAAAGACCATTCTCTAGCTTTGTCCGGTAAGAAGAAAGCGGAGGAAAGTTGCTTGGCAAGCCCGTATTACAAGGCTTAATATGATTTTCCAAAAAAAAATATTTTTAGTTTAAAGAAGGTTACTTACTTACTAGAAAAAATCTTTTGTGTTCATTTTTTGCATCGTAACAACACACATATTTTTTTCGCACATTCTTTTGAATGCTGTCTAGCTATAGTCTACATAATTAATCGAACAGCTCCATTCTTCAAAACAGAGTCCCTCTTTTCATCCGTCGAGTAACACGGATTCCCGTGTGGATTTGTACTTAAAATAATATTTTCATAAAAATTAACCTGACGCTTTCGGTAAATCGAAAGACAGAAATTAATTTTAGGTAAACGAGTTTAATCTGAAAAGCTTTCGCAAATCCGTTCCGTGGATTACTGTTAATTAATTGCGGAATAAACACAGATTATTCCGGAAGTGCGCGAGTCTATTAGGGAGGGTGAGTCGCTATATTTTTACTTGTACCGGAAAAAAGGTTTTTTTTTTAAGCAGGGAAACGGGATGCATTAATTTTATTATTTATTAAATAAATAACGGATCGGATCAAACAGATTAATTAAACAGATTCACATTTTTTTTATTTCGGATAATTAAAATAATATAAAATAATATACAGACATACAATACTATAGTCAATTCCATAATATTTGTAATGGCGAAAGTAAATTGATACATATTACTACAATAACTAAAAATGACCTTGTTGTAACCTTTTTTATATAAAAATTACAAATGATTACTTACACAGTACCTGAACGGTCGGTTTCACAAGGGAGTGAGCTATTTTATGTAGGTACCTAGCGCACTAATATTATTATGAACTCACCTATGCATTGATTGCACCGCCTAGTAAATTAATACAGTTCTGTTGATATATTAAATAAATAATATGTACTCATTTTATATTTTATAGTTTTTCTATATATGTACTAGATATATTATTTGTTGTATTTAACTTGTTGAAATTTTAAATTTTTAATCATTTTTCTTATGTATCTATTCATTATTTATTGTATTTTATTTTACTTCTACTTACTACTATACTTAGAACTTATTAGGCGTACATACACGAAAAATCACGGAACATGAAATGGTTCGCGTCTTTGCTGACCTCTAGAATATTATATAGTACATTTTTGACGGTGCACAGAGAGGCGGCGGTAGTAACATGCGTTAAGCAGCCGGTTCGGGTTTGCTGGCCCGTGGTTCAAGCCCCGTCTCCGGCCGCTTAATTTTTTTAAGCCAAAAATTTGAATGACATTACGGACGTTACACGAAATTATGTACATTATGGACGACAGACAGACAGAGATACGAGTGTAAAGGTGTTTGTAACGGAAATATTGAGAGGAGGAGAGAAGAGGATGAAAGTAATTAATGTTACATAATAAATATTAATCAATTAATAAATGAGACTTACAGATAAGGTAGATATATTCACGGAAATTTACAAGGCCGCTATAGCCTAATTGGATACCGCGCCTACCCCGGAAAGGGGGAGCTCCGTGGTTCGAATCTCGGTACAGCCAAATATTTTTTCGTGGATTTGATTTTTCTACCTGTCTGTCTTTCTAATTGATTAATTAATTTGGTTTTAAATTTCACAGAACTAAGCTGTTAAAAAAATTGGAACTTCACAATAAGAATGTGTTCTTAAATATACTATCAGAAAAATTATTACAAGTTAGATATTTATTAGATAGATTAGTCACGATCTTTTTTAATTTTAATGTTTTTGGAACACAAGCTTATGTTTTTATCTTTATATCTTCTTATATAATCATCATATACAGGGTTATTTGGAAAACATTAATAACCTCGCAGGACTGAATTCTGCCTTGATTATTAGTCGAAAATGTTCAAGCAGCCATGACCTAATATTAATAGTTATGGAGTTATGTAAAAGTTTGTATTTATTTTTCAATATCAACTTTTATAAAATTAACTTATATCGATTACGAAAAATTCATTAATTTCAATACAAGTTAAATAAAATGATAAAAACCCTTCAGAAATTTCAATTGTAATATTTTCCAATTGGAATAGGAAGTTTTTATTATATTTTTTGACTTATATTAAAGGGAATTAATTTTTCCAATACTATATATATATATTTATAGATGTACTATCATTACTGTAACATATATATATATTTCTAACTACTTTGGGGGTAACCCGCGTCAAATTCTGGTCGTCAGGACCAGTCGTCTGCCGACGTTTCGAACAGATCTCACTGTTCATCTTCAGGGCGCCTTGTCGATGAGCTGCTTCTCCAAAAAGTGTACAACCGTTTGGGTCCGGAGCTCACCGTCAAGTGAAAGTTTGAAAAATTCTGCGTCAGGTGTTTGTGGAGGAGTGGGTTTCTCCAGCGATGCCGCTAATGAGTTTTGCTCGGCTTCTAGTAATCCGTATATTTACTTTACTATCGTCATTATACAATGTTGAAAAGGTTGGGTTTTCGAATTGCTTCGGTGTTTCCATCGTGATATGTGGTTTATTATTATTAATATTATTTGTATTAGAAATTTGATTATTATTATTAAGAATGTTACTCCATGCGGTCGGAAGTCGAATGCTATCGTCTCTGTTGTTCATTATATTACTATTTCTTTTATTTATTTCAAGAGAGTTTATTATTTATTATAGAGAGGCACCATAAATATTGATATTAGGTGATGGTTGCTTCAACTTTTTCGACATAATTAAAGCAGGAATATAGTCCTACGAGTTTATTAATATTTTTCAAATAACCCTGTATAAACATCATTCTTGTAATATAATGATCATCAATATTTAGATATATAAGAATAAATAATGGTGGGAATGGTTATCAGTGACGTTTGTGAACATGTTTATGTTTTTGTTAATTTATATAGCACTTTTTGCCTAAGAGACGCTTCAAGGGCGCTTTACAGGTGTGACATCCTAAAAAATGAGTTTTTAATCTCTTCTTGAAGAGTTCCTGGTTCTCCATAGATCGCAACACTGGAGGCAGTTGATTCCACGTAGCTGGGCCCAAACAGCTGAAAGCACGTTTCGCAAACTTGGTGGCTCCAGATCTCCTTGGTACTACCAGCCTGCTGAGTGCCTCCGATTTAGCTGACCGCAGTGTGAGAGGCCTTCCAGTCATATTGTCTGGGATACAGAGGTCGATCAAATATTATGATTCTTTTCTTTGAAGACTTTTGTGCACCATCATGTAGCTGCTAAAGCATTGAGAATATCTGCGAGAACTTTAATGCCTTAAATATAAGCCTCGCGTGTGTCGATGACCGCTGTTAAATTAAACATTCTAGAAACGAAAGTCGCCAGATCATTATCGCAAATCGCGTACATGATACTGAGACTTGTCTCTAAACTAGATCTCTGAAACTTATCTTCTCGTCTTTCATTCCGTGGACACGGGATCTAATTTCACCGCCGAGTAATAGGCATGATGACAGATTTTGAAATAACATTCTAAATTGTAGGTACACATCTACTATTACCGAAAATAACATTATTTCAGTAATAAACTAAGTTTTTACGCAAATAATTTCATCTAACTATTTTTAATTTCGCGCAAAAACGCCCGCAGCTGTCATTCCGTCTACGTAACGTCAAGCCTCAGTAAACATTGCATTGTGTCTATTGCAACGGTTCAAAGACACGGTGATGGGTACAGAGGCGTGACGTCATTCGTTCTGACCGGCGTTTCAGGTAAAATGGCGGATTGCACAATTTGTACTTTTATTTTATTGAAAATCTCTCAATGCGTGCATTAAAACTGGATCATTTTTTTTCATCCTTTCACAATATTTTCTTCTCTAAAATCACTTTTTCTTTAATTATTTAATACTGTCATCGTGCCCATTACCAAGTGGGCATTTCCTCCTCAAGAATCGACCCTCGCCGCCTCTCCGCGCCCCTCTCGCCCGGAACAATCAGGGTGGGCGGTGTAATTGTTGTTTTCATTACGCAGAGTGGTCAGAGATGTTTGCGGTGATGGCGTGCGTCACCCGCGGCGTCTGCTCCGACCCTGGTAGCTCAGGGATGTCAGAAACTAGTCATAATTTAGATTTGAAAAGACGTTTGAAACGGCACGATACGAATGTGTTAGATGTAATGAAATTAAGAGACATTACGTTTTTTTATCACAAATGTTTTCTGAAGTGTGTGTAGGTAGCATAAATGTTATTGCTTCCTTGATATTTTTAAGACGAATGGGTAGTTTGACTAAATTATAATAGCACTAAATTGCTACGTAATGAATTTAACTGTAGTACACATATCTACAATGAAACATGTTAAAAATTGTATAACAGGACTTTTCTCATCTGTGAAGAGTTTTGTGGTCTATTTTGTCATGTCTCCAACCTGTCTATTTTGGAGATATGCAATATCAACGTTTGCATTTTTAAAAATATTTCTGCAAAAAGTTAATATATCATGACAGTAATTTGTTGAAACATGGATTATGAAAAATTCTTCTGGTTTGTGTCTTTTGGGGTATAATGCCGTGTTTTTAAGTTCTTTCTGGCCGAAGTTTCGGATCCCATTGCAGGGTCCATATACATGCAGAAAGGTCATAAAAACACGGCATAGTACCCCAAAAGACACAAACCAGAAGACTCTGTGTGGCATGAAAACCTTAGGACGTTCTTATGAAAAATTCATTCACTTTAATACAACTGATAATGTGGATAGTCTAAATGAAAATATTATAGTTAACGTTTGTAATGAGCCTTAGTAGAGATTTGATGACCATCATTTGCATGTAGCTTATTTATTTTATACCTTTGTTTTGTATTCAAATTACAAGTAAAAATTACAATAAAATAATGTAACTAAGGTTTTGGGGGCACGAACAAAACAGCACCTGCCAACCCTGACTCGTACCTGCAGAAGATACAGCTTGGTATGGTCATCACCTGACATCACCCGGAAGGACCCCGAGCAGCTATTTGGGATAGGTATGTCGTGATCATTCAAAGTGCTTACTTACATCACGAAATAATTACTACACTACTTAATCCTTTGGAACGTAGACGAACACAATAATTTAATTCGCAATTTACGATATTGACATCAAAAACTAATTTCAAACATAATAATTTTTTTTACGTTGAATGCTAGAAGATTGTTGTCTGGCCACAATTTCTGGTATATTGATATTCACGTTTACTGATTCGTGAACTTTTGCCCATGAAGGATAACTTGCGGACAATGCGGTCTCGTCTGCGTGGAATACTAACTCACCGTTGATTTTGTTGAGATGTGTCCTTTATGTGAGTGAGGAATGGTAGAGTTCTAAGGACCGTGCCCTGGGGGAATCCAAATTCACCCATGGTAGATTACTTGGAGATTCATTTGATCTGACTATCTGAGGTATATTCGGTGAGTAGCTTCTTACCTGTTTGGGGCCGCTTGGTCAGTCCCGTTTTCTTTGGTTCTGATACGGGTTGTTCGTATGGAGATACCGTCTAGTACTTCCCACGAATCGATGAAGATACCTGTATAATTATTTGATTTGTCCAATTTATTTTGCACGATGGTGAATATTTTCGATTGCGCCCTGCATGCATATTCCCCCAGTGAACTCGAATGGATTCTCATTTTTATAAAATTGACTTTGTGATTGAGTTCTTGACTGCTTATTATTTATATTATTGTTTACTTGACTGCTTATTCTATATACTGTATTATTAACTAAGATTTGATGTATTAGATTTTCTTTTCTTTCCTTCCAATTGTTATATAATTAGATTACACTACCTATACCTTTGATTGTAAGTGGTTATCCCTCACCACACACAAGAATATAATTCTTTTTGGTGAGGTATACACACACAAAAAATATAGATTTGTAAACATTTATGTATGATTGTAGAAAAAAAATTATATATATATTATTAATTAAATTAAAAAAAAAAATAAATAAATAATAATAATATTGAGTCCTACTTCTGAAGCTGCATCAAACCCTGAAAAACACATAATTGCATTCTGTAATACTCTTTTTCGGAATGAGGTTACTCCAAGTAAAGACTTTGTTCTCGTAAGTATTTATTTGGTAACAATAATGGTTTAGACAATCGTTTATACAGTAAGATGCGGTCTCGATAACAATGGTAGTAAAAGAGTCTCGACTCGACATTCGTGCGCCCTTTTATACATTCTCTCTCTCTGCCATGCAGTCTCTTTCTGGCGTCGCGACATACGTTCCTCAGATCTATTACACATTCTAAAAATATTTTTAGACATTCGAACGAATAACTTTTTAAATTTTTTAGGGTATTCTTGGACTAAGACATTCCCCAGTGCTTGACAGATATTTTACAGGTTATCATTATTTTTTATCATAGATATCGAAAACATTAATTTAATAAGGAAAGAGCTATAACATTCATAACCACCTCGAATAGAGACATCTTCCTTGGAGCGAACACAAGCTTAGGGTTAAACCTAAATACCTTGACCAGATTTTTTTTTCTGTTGCGTTAATGCATTTATATTAATTAATATTATTGACAGTGCTGAATTTGAGTTAACACCTATTATTAAAATATGTCCATTTATCTGTACTTATATTATAAAGAGGAAAGATTTGATTGCTTGTTTGAATTGAATAGGCTCCGAAACTACTGGACCGATTTGAAAAATTCTTTAACATTTGGAATCCAGCATTATCCTTGATGAACATAGGCTATAGAATACTTTCAAAAATGTTAGGAATCCGTATGAAAACTTCGATAATGTAAACCAACGTGTGAAAAAAATACCAAAAAAAAATTTATATCGCGTACGCTGCGGAAATTTTTGACAATAGAGCAAAGTGATATACTACAGTTTTATAGAGGACATTAGTATCTACAAAAAAGTCTGCGATATCATATTACCATATGTCTAACTATTACAGTAATGTTACAATAACTTACGTTAACATTAAATGGAAACATTGTTTTTTAGAGAACAGGGGAACCTTTGTTTTCCCTCACAAACTTATTTTTTACTTAATCCTTTACCCGTACAACGCCGGATACGACCAGCTAGTAGATAAATAAAATACTTGTCTAAGACCACTTTTGAGTTCAATTTATACCTGACTAGTTTCTACAGGTGAGAATATAAATTAAAACATCTTAGGTACTGATAGAGGTGGGTAGGTTGTATGTGGGGGAGGGGGTGGCCAGGGGTGGAGTTTGATATAATGGAAACAAAGAGAGGAGGGGTGAGGAGTTATTGAATATTATATTATTAATTAGAGGTTTTCCAGAATTTCAATTTTTTTGAATTTCTAAATTTTAAGGGTTATTCATTATTTGGCCTTTATATTTGACTGGGTGTAGCATTTTAAGTGCGTGTGAATTGAAATAGTGGTAAATATTAATTATATGGATTGCGAATTCGGAAAAATAATTGCTAACAAGACCGCGACGATGTTTTTAAATTCTTATTTTTATATTTCTCGCGGATTGGCCGATATGCTTCATATCGCAATCTCCACAAGAGATTTCGTACACTCCGCTTTTATCCAAAAGGTCTACTTTTGATTTTAAATTGTCGACAATCCACAAATTTTGGACATTTCTCAGAAGAGAAGATAGCTCGGAGAATCTTGTTGTGGTGGTCCATGTAGAGGGTCGAAAAGGAAGAGGAAGATCCCCCAGTCGTTGAACCGATCAAGTGGAAAAAGCTACAGGCACTCTCTGGATCTGCAGGATGACGGGAAGGGAACAGTCAAGAGGACGCGAAGTCCTTTTGACTATTCGACCGACTTGATACCGAGTCAGAAATATTGATGTGTCGCTAATATCCGTAACTATTCTTATTAGTAAATTGATGTAACAATAATTTAGATAGGAATCTACATCTATTGTGGGCTACCTCTGTTACAGCCTGTATGAATTGTGGAGTATCCAATATCAAAAAAAAAAAATTAAAAATGTTTTGAATTCAGTTACCAATGATTGATAATTTTAAATGTACTTAATTCTAGATTTTATGTATCTATCTCTTTCTGAATCAAGTTTTCTGTAAATTTATACATTACGTTTCCTATAAAATCACGAATTCATTACGTTATAAATTAGTAATCCTCGATGACTTCATTCAATTTCTTTTAGATATTGTTGCGTCTGCTTTTATACCTCACAATCGATCTTGTGAATTACTTTAATACTTATACATATTTGCAATGTTAAAATGTCTGTGATTTATCTAACCTTTTGTTTCATCAAAAATTCTACAATTAATAATTAAATCTCATTAACATCAATTTAATTTTATAACAAAACATTACAACAATAGGACATTGAAAGTACTTTACTGCACTTTTGTCAGAAGCAAACTCGAGTATGCAGCGCAAGTATGGAACCCCCAGTATATGATCTATGTAAATCGCTTGGAACAAATTCAAAAAAAAATTATTCGCCTTCTCAACTTTAAATTCAATTGCGTTTCTGACGATTATGACAGTTCATGCAAAAAATATCACATCCTACCGTTATACAAACGTCGCGAAATAGGTGATTTGATGTACCTACTAAAAATTGTATCAGGCAACGTCGACTGTCCTGAACTATTAAATATACTAAAATTCCATGTTCCCTGTAGATCTCGTAGACACAACCCAGTCTTTCACATTGATTTTACCTCATCCAACTATCGTCGTAATTCATATTTCTTGAGGGTATGCGATGCATTCAATAAACTGATATGATTATTGGATATTGATCTGTTCGAGTGCAGCCACACAAGATTAAGAAAAATTTTGAGTGCTAAATTTTTTTCCACGTAATAATTAAGTTTCTTTGTCTTTTGTTTAAATTTTTTTATTCTTTCTTTCTATATAATTTTTAATATGCCTTAAGTCATTCATAAATATTTATCATTACTGACATATTTCTAAATGTGGAGACCTGTAATTGGCCATCTATATTGTATCAATGTTTTCTATGCTTTTTTTTGTGCTGTTGGTCTTCCATGAACATTAAATAAATAAATAAATAAATAAATAACAAAAAATAAAATAAGTGGAATCCGTTTATAATTTTATTCGTGTTTTATTAATTACATTACTAAATATCGAATCGTTAAGCGGACCCAACTTATTAAAATTCTGACCTTCGACGAAAAGCTTTTGAGGCATTACACTTGGCTGGCTCACAAACCAGGAATACTTTTGCCCGAGTGTGTGGAAGGGTTGGGCGGGGGGTGTGGTGGGGGTGCTGGGTGCCGGAACTGGGGCTGCGAAAGTTCTGTAATCCGTACTCAGGTGTCATTTAACAGCACCAGAATCTAATTCCAGCCTTTGTTTCTGCGCTACTGCCGGTTCAACTCTTCTGATCCGATTTTCCCCTGGCGACAGAGGGAGACGAAGGTAGATTGTCTAGTCGTATGTTTTAATATCACCGTTAACGTCCTGATTTATGTTGGGGCTTTGTGCAGGAAGCAAGAGGACACGCAAAACTATGAAACGTTCGCCTTTTTTAGTCCCCACTGGAGATAAAATAATAAACTTTAATTTTCTTGCAAAATCATTTCAATTTATAAGTTTACTTTTATCAAGAAAAGAACCATTAATTTTTTTTTAAGTCAACAGTGTTTTATAGACGCTTTGAAGCCCTATAAATAATCATGTCATTTATATTATAGTAATAAATTTAAATTTCATATTATTGCATATTATTCAAACATATATTAAAAGGTGTATTGAAAGATTATCAATATTTGTCGAACTGGACTTAAATAATTGATTTGTATTTGTATGTATATTTTTTATTATATTATGACTTTCAAAGCTTGTGCTATATCTTTTCACTCACATTATTACTTTTTTTTGTTTTTGAATTTCTATTGTATTATGTTTTTCTTATGCTTCTGCTTTTTACATACTTGCTTTTTACTTTATATTATATTTATCTTTATATATTTGTATCTGTATTTTAAATATTTTCTTTCGACTTTATGCCATTATTATGTTTACATGTTATTATTGTTTTCTTTACACTATACATTTCTATAACTATATCTGTTATTTTACACTTTACCTATTTGTTGTAAAAGCCGTATAGGGCGTTAATAAATAAAAAAATATATAATTAATAAAAATAAACTTAGTTTTCACCACTTTTGTATTGAAAAATATCAACATTATTTAGAGAAGTTAGAGTTAAGGAACACTTAAGGTGTTTAAATAGCAATAATTATTCCGAATTTTCTAATCATATTTTAGCTATGGATCATTCTTTTGATAATAATATGGGTTTATAAATTTTACTTACAAATTATACAGAATCACAGTTTGATAAAGTAGAAATTTAGGAAATAAGAAAAAGTGTTAATAGTAAATTGAATATTATAAATAACCAGGTCCTTTTTACAAATAGTTATCTTTTAAATTTATGTTAAGTAGGTACTTTATTACTATTCATTTTTCACATATAATTTCTTTTAAATATTTTGATTGTCTATACTTCGATTTTTGAATTTAATTTTGTTTGTATACAATTGTGTCCTGACGAAGGAGCCGTGGGCTCTGAAACATGTTGATATTTTTCAAAACAAAAGTGGCGAAAGCTAAGTTTATTTTTATCAATTGTATTAATAGTGCCACCACAAAATTATTTTTGAAGAAGAAGTGAATTTTATATATTTTATTCGGGCCACTATTTAACAATACCTGATGTCTTACATTTTAATGCTTTTCTTTTTTTAGAACCTGTATCTGTCATCGGTCAAAATCTCCCGAACTTAAATATAATACATAATATCTAATCATAGCTTTGTCTTGTAGATCGGCCCCTCTGTTACATAACAGAGTCATGTAATATGTCCGAATACGCCGAATACATTTGGTACATTTTAATATACGCATTTGTATTGTGGAAGATTTTTGTACAATGAAATTGTTAGTAACATATAGGTATATGTTCTCAAATATCGAAACACTTGATATAACTTGTCAACTATAACTTTTGACATAATTAAAAAAATAAATGTTTTGATATGTGTAACAGCAACCCAAAGCTATGACTCCACGTGGCCTATGAGAAACATATAACTTTCTGTACTGACGACATATGGCAGTGGTGAACAATACTCCATGAAATGGCAAATATTGTCAATGGATTGCCATGGGATGATGGTGACGTCTTATTATTTTAGGACACCTATATATGCATACTGGCGGTACATAATGGCGTTCTAGTGCCAACTCTGAAGTATGAAAGTGAATCCTGGAAATGGCAAAAAAGGAATGAAAGTATACTGCGGCGGAAATGCGGTCGCTTGCGTGAAAAATCTTTGGTGGATAGAGTGAGGAATGAAAAAATTAGAAGTGAATGTAATGCTGGCTGTAGAGTGGTAGACAGAATTAAGAAAGGAGTGCTGAGATGGTTAGGTCATATAGAACGTATGAGCGAGAAAAGGATGGTTAAGAAAATACATGAGGCAACAGGAATAGAGGGTATCCGAGAAAGACCTGGAAAAAACTTTAACAGCCATAAAGCTTGCATGAGAAGATATATGAATGTAGCCGAAGCAAAAGTGGTGTGCCAAGATAGAAGAATATAGCGTTCTATTCTCCCTCCCTACTCCTGCGGGGAAACGGCGTGATGGTTAGTTTGTTAGTCATTTGACCATTCGTGAGAGGTAGAATTATGAACATAATGTACCTTCTTCTTCTTCTTCTTCATCAGCCTTCGTCTTTCCACTGCTGGATATAGGCCTCTTCCTTCTCTTTCCATCCTTCCTTGTTGTTTGCTAATTGTAGCCATTTCTTTCCCCCCACAGCGGCTATATCATCGGCCCATCTCTTTTGAGGTCTTCCGATGTTTCTTTTATTCTCCCAAGGTCTCCATTTCAGAACTCTGCGAGGCCATCTTGTAGTATCTTGCCTTGCAACATGTCCTGCCCATTGCCATTTTAGGTTCGCTACACGATCCATGATATCCACTACTCTAGTTCTGCGCCTAATTTCGTCATTTCTAATTCTATCTCTTAGGCTTACTCTAAGCATGGATCTCTCCATGGATCGTTGCGTGCATTTGAGCTTTTCTACACTTTTCTTTGTAAGGGCCATAGTCTCCAATCCATACCTCATCACTGGAAGTATGCATGATTCAAAGGCTTTTATTTTTAGGCTAATTGGGATCTCTTGGTTCTCGAAGATCATTCCGATTCGTCTTGGCAATTCTGCTGTTTGGTTATCTTTGTTCATTTTTATCTTGTGTCCTAGGTATATTTTTATATTCATCTACTATTTCAATATTATTATCATTGATAGTGATGAATTTGTTCTCTAATAATGTACCTACCTACCCACAATGAGATATTTCGAGAATTTTTTCAGATGAAGCATTTTATTCGAGGGATATTTTCAAGTTTACGAGTTCAAACACGTGTACTTTTATCGCAACCTCCGCAAGCCGAGCTCAGTCGCAGATAAACGCACGCGCGTGCCGCTAAGTATTATAGTCGGGGAAAAAGATTGAGGAAAATAATAGATAAATTATATGATAACCACGATTTTCCGCTCGCATTTTCTCCAATAATCCAATAAACTTTGGAAATATCGGCCCGTGGAATATACTTTGTAATGTACGCCAAAGATTTAATCCATTTACGGAAGGGCTCGGAAGAAAAATGGCCCAATTCGCCCGAGTGTTGTGATTTCGGAGAGAAAAAACGGATCGAATCGCGTGAAAAAATGAAAAATCTCCCGCCAATCACAAAAGAATGAAGTGTTCGTTATTTTACGGACCCTCCGAATGGCGTTCGAAGATACAAGAAGTGGCGTTTTATGGACTGTCACAAAAAGGGACAGATAATGTTAGCAATAGTGGCACTGATTTAATGTGGTTGTATTTTAATAAAAAAGTGAAGAAATTTTTTTTTTAAATGAATTTTGCCACGAAAATATCGTCACAATATAAAATTAAGTTTACAAATAAAATTTATTTATTTATTAATAAATAATTATACAAAAATGTATATCTAAACAACTAGTATCGTCTAGAATCAAAACATTTGAAAGTGATTGTGAAGATATATGGGTATCAATTAAAGCAAACATTAACTCTACTTTCTGTATATATTTTTGTGTAGTATATATTCCACCCCGGATACCCTGGACGGATATGGTCAGCAACACAAGAGTTCCTCAAAGAGCTAGAGTGAATAGAGAGTTGCTGACAAATATCAAAATCCGAAAGGTATCGTATTTGGGTCATGTGCTCAGAGGAGAAAAATATGAATTGCTCCACCTGATTCTTATGGGCAAGATAGAGGGTCGTAGAGGTGTTGGAAGGAGACAAATTTCCTGGCTCCGCAATATACGCGACTGGACGGGCATAAGAAGTGTTGGAGAGGTGTTCCGTGCTGCCCAGGACAGGGACGCTTTCTCTCGGGTGATAGTCCACGTTGGGGGGACCTGACATGACACCAAAAGAAGAAGAAGTTTATTCCACCGAACCTATATTATGCTAGATACAATGACTGCATTAAAAAACTTCAAGAAAACTATCTCCAGTGTAAAAGTTCCAATTCGCAATATATAATATTAGGTGACTTTCATATACCTGTAATTAAATTAATGTCAGGTACATCCTTTGATAATAAAATACTGTCTCCTACTAATTACACAAGTCCAAAGGCATCGAAATTAATTGAATTCACTTGTATCGGTAATTTCTATCAATTATAGTTATGTTTGCAATAATAATATCTAGTTTTCTCTAATAAAAATAATATGGAAATCTGTGCTGCCTTAGGTCTAACGGGGATAGTACTAGTATGTGTTCACACTAAAGTGCATGTCGCATTTAAACTAATTGTATTATAATTGTATAACCTATATCATGTGTTTTTCATTGTTTGTGAAACATTAAAAAAAATAATGCCGGCAAAAGGCTTTCATTATAAGTCATTTGAGAAAAGTCAGAGACTATAATTATTGTGAACGACAATGTGTAGTGTGTAAATCAATTACAAAATCATCCATTGATAGAATTTCACAAATAAATACTATTTTTTTTTTGATAGAAAAACACTTGCATCTATTGAGTTTTAACATAGCGTAGTAACAGCCACGCTTCATACACGTTTTGATAAAATGTTGCTGGTTGTTGAACATTTTAACAAGGCGATGGCCTCTATATTAGTTGCCTTTAACACTATCTTTATAATAGTTCTTTGCCTTCGTCTCCTAGGTCATATGTTCCACGTGATCAAACCATCTCAGCGCTTCTTCTAACATTCTATCCTTATGACATATGCGCTACATACAGCCCCACACTCCCTATAATTCAAGCTAATAATATTATTATTATTATTATAGTACAAGCACACAAATTAATAAATGGTACTATCGACTGTCCTCAACTATTAGAACGTATCTGCGTGCGTGTTTCGTCTCGCGTAGCTATAAGTCATGCAGGTTTCGCATTGGAAATTGTAGGTACCAACTATGTTTTTAATTTCCCACTGCAATGGCTTCCTAGACTGGCAAACAGATACGAGCAACTTGACTTCTTTGCCATCAACTTTATAATATTCAAACATATTTTAAAAGGTGTATTGAAAGGATTAAAGTATTTTAAATAATTTATTTGTATTTGTTTTGATTGTTGATTGAGTGAGATAACTAAGTGTTAAGTAATATTTTTGTTATATTATGATTTTCTAAGCTTATGCTATTGCTTATAACTCTATATTATTATTATTTTTTAAATTTTTATTATATTATGCTTTCTTTAAGGTTCTGCTTTGTTATATACTTGCTTTTTACTATTTACTTTATATATAATATTTATCTTTATATATTTGTGTTTTAATTATTTGCTTTTCACTTTATGTTATTATTATTTTTATGTTATTATTTTTTCATGATTGTATTTCTTGAGCAACCATTTAATTTTCATTTAAAGTATTCATTCTATTAACGTTAATTCTATATCTTATTGTTTGTAAAAGTCTTGTAGGGCATTAATAAATAATATTTTTTTTCATGCATTATATATATTTATTAATTTTTTGATATTTATTACATTGTACATATGCCATTTAGTGCAAGACCTGGTCCGCTATACAAATATATATTTTACATTAAAAGCTATAGATGTGAAACAAAGAAAGGGAATAGTATACAGAGAAATAGAGAATAAAAAAAAAACATAAAAAATGATACAGTGGTATTAAATATAAAAATATGAAATTTGAAACTTTCTAAAAAAAATATTAATTCAATGTCTTACCTTTAATATAATAATTAAATAAACCTTGAGTTAATATGTAAATGATTTATCTACATACAAAAAAATGAACATTTTAATTTGTGAATAACAAATTTATCAAAAACATTAGATAGATATGTAGTAAATATTCAGAAAAGATAATATAAAAAAGTCAATATTATAATATTATTTACCTGACCTTTTAAAATTTCTACGTAGAAGACTGCGTATAAATCCATATAGGTTTATATATTATATTTGTATAAAGTACCTACTTAATTCGTAATAAGAAACTCGTAACTTAATATGGTGTTCCATGCCTATATAGTTGCCAAGTCATTGCTTAATATTTTCTTACAATATTATTTTGAAAAAATGTACAAAAAAACATTCTTTGTTTAATTTGGGTGATGATTTTGAACTTTTAAGGCGTGAAATTGATTTAAAATAAATTTAGTTCCATTGCACTTTCATTTAAAATATAATATTTAAAAGGGTAAATAAAGTTTGTAAGTTTATGAGTTTGGATATAGGAGGTGATCTCGAAAACTACTCATCTGACCTCAAAAACTATTTCACCAATATTTAGAATGGAATTTCAAGATTGAAAATCTACATACTATCCCGTTAAAATAAAAGAACTTATCGTGGTGACCTATTTTACAACTAAAAATGACGATGCGTTTTTACGAATGCTGCCTTAACGGTAAGAGATTTTTAAATACTTTCTATAGAGAAGTTGTAGAACTCGAAAAGTTCAATAATGTACGCAACGACATATATCTGCATGTCACATTCCTGCATCGTTCGATTATGTGAGTCCAAAATACTTGCAAAGCATATTAGTATTCCTTGATTTGAGACTGGATATAAAGATAGTCAGATTATATCACCCTTTGATCTCATATTTTTATTGCAATTCATTGATAAAATATCGACGGCTCCTACGTATAATATCGTAACCCACAAATCGACGATTTTTAGTTTTTTGTGTATTTCATATGTATTTAATTATATCTTTATTTCCAAGAAAGAAAAAAAATATTTTGCAATAAATAACGTTTTTTTCGGACGTATTTTATCGTATTTCAAACAATCACATATTTTTTACGAAGTATACTATCGTATGTAACACTTACGATAATTTGCGTAGGAAAATAACATAAGATAATTTTATTGTATGTAACACTTACGATAACATACGTTGGAAAATAACATAAGATAATTATCGTATATAACACTTACGATAATATGCGTGAGAAAATAACATAAGATAATTATCGTATGTAACACTTACGATAATATGCGTCTTTTCCGAAGTAAAGTGTTGTAAGTCATTTATACGATATTTTACGTCGCGTCTTTTCCGAAGTATAATATCGTATGTGCATTTCTACAAAAACCTTTAATAATTTCGACTTTTTTGTTATTATTTATGAAACTACAGTATAAAGTAAAATATTGAAACGAAATTTCAAAAAAATTGGACAATAATTAGATTTATACCGGACGAAAATATGTTCAAATCCTTCTCCCGTAAAATTGAATTTTGTGGGTTACGATATTATACGTAGGAGCCGTCGATATAAAGCTTATTGACCCTTCATAAATTAAAGAAATAAATTAAAAATTTGCGACAACGTGATGTACGTGTTAAAAATAAAATGCTTCGCTCTAAAAAATCAAAGGGTTTAGAATGTAAAATGTCGTCTATCAGAATATTAAGCCATCGAACATTGGAAATAATAAATAAGGGTGGAAGTCACACCTGAGACGGCCGTAAGCACAATTTATGCGGCTCGATGCCCGAACTATATTTCAGATTAATAAAAATTGCCCGACCTGACCTGGAAACGTACCTACCCTTACATTTCCCATTTCGTTTCCATTGCTCACGGAAAACTCCGACACATAGGCGGGGAGTTTGGGGACCATTCATTTAATAATATTACTTCGTTTATTGCTATGTAAAAAATTGTAAAAATTTAATTTAATTAAAATTTAAACATCTTCCTTTTCTATGAAGTTCTGTAAGAACTGGTGATTATCGAAAGCAATATATCATTATCAGTGATCTAACACAGTTACCTAACCTAACCAATTAATGCAAATACAATAATTCCGGCCCTATTTGTAAAGGTTTATGATTGCACTAAAAACGCATCAAGTAATGTGCATCCTGCCATTATCGAGAAACAATAATTAAATGGCTTAATCGTATAAAGTAGCGAGATGTACAGATTGTTTGAAAATATATCTTTCCAATAAAGCTAACACAATACCTTGAGCCATGATTTTTAATATCATTTTAAAGTTCCATACCTCTAAAGAAATAAACTTATATAAAACATAGATTGTGCAATAAATACTGAGATTAGTCAAGCGGTTTAGACTTTTACTAAGTATTTTTTTGTCGCAACTAGTAAACCAAAAATTGTACAAAGAAACATTAGATGATGTTATTATTTTAGGAGGCTTAAGATTATCGGAAATTTAGATGAAAGTAATTAATTAAGTAATTTAAGCGCACTTTTTAACCTTTATTTTGTAAAATAAATCTCAACGTAATATGAGTTGATTGAATGATTGTCACATTAAAAGTATTTCTTGTTATATGATTTCCGAAAAATATCAGTACCTATTGGTACATCTAATCAAATTCTTTCTGTGTCAATACGTTTTGCATCTGTTTAACAAGGCGCCAGGTAGGTATTCTCAACTTCAAAGACAAATTAAAATACAAAAAATATTAATAACATTTTATTTTCATCTTAATAAAGTGTATTGTGATCAGAATTCGACGGTGTATATCAGAGGATATATATCATGATCTATATCACGATATATATATATAAATAAACCAGAAATCACAAAATCCAACCTTCTCAACACTGTATAATGACGATAATAAAGTAAATATACGGATTACTAGAAGCCGAGCAAAACACATTAACGGCGTCGCTGGAGAAACCCACTCCTCCACAAACACCTGATGCAGAATTTTTCAAACTTTCACTTGACGGTGAGCTCCGGACCCAAACGGTTGTACGCTTTTTGGAGAAGCAGCTCATCGACAAGGCGCCCTGAAGATGAACAGTGAGATCTGTTCGAAACGTCGGCAGACGACTGGTCCTGACGACCAGAATTTGACGCGGGTTACCCCCAAAGTAGTTAGAACTAACATATATATATAAATATATATATAGATACTTATGGCTTGATTTTTATTTGCTATATATATATCCATAAAAACTTTCTGATAATGTAATAATCTGAGCAGTCGTTAATAGATGACGCTAGTTGTATTTAAAAGGGTTACGGATGTTATTTAGTTTGATTTGTTTCATATAATCCGTTTTTTATTTCACACAATGAAACAGACACGCATAAAACTACATTAGAAAGAGCAAGGTTTATAACTTATATATAATAATTGCATAAATGTATTATCTTTTTTTCAGTACGCAATTCATTTACTTAATAAATAATAATTCATGTACAAAATAAATAAAAAATTCCTATTTATTTTGAGTTTGAATCAATCGACGTGAGCAATATATCCAATTTTTGATACACATCGGATATATAAAAAAAATCCGATTTTTTGATTTTTTTCGAACCCTGATTTTGGTGATATATACATTTCATGTTGTTAACCGCCAACATATTACTGAATGCACTATTGAACATTAAGTATATTAATGTAAAATCGCTTCGGCTTCAGAGCATAAAAACGCTGGCAACCTAACTGCGAAAAGAAAAACTGGACAGCGGACTGAAACGACGGCATCCATTTACGTTTCGACTGACCGCGGTACATAATACGGCACATATCGCGCAATTTTTCCGATTTCCATAAAGAGTTTGATCGGCTACATCCACCGGAAGGATATAAAAAGGCTTTTCACGGCCGACCCGACGCCCCGCCCTCCCGAACGGTTCCGCGAGATACGTGTTTGTGCTATTTCATGTTGTGTCAACTGAACCAACAGACCGGTGCACGAACAGTGCGCGACGACGGAAAATCCCGGAACTGCAGACGAAAAATATTCCCGTACGCTTTCAGGATTTATGAAGGGTTTATTCGTTTTATGACATCATCCTTACAGCTTAATATTTGTATATTTTATGACTTTGTGAATACATTGGCTCGGTTGGAAAGTATTTGCATTTTTGCGAGGTCGTGTTATAGAGTTTGTAGAAATATTGAAAGAGATGCTAAAAAGAATTTATACACTGTCCAAACTTAGAACAACGCGTATCTAAAACCTTTGGAAAACATCTACAAATGTCTAGGAACGCCTAGATTAACCGAGAAGCAACAAAAACCTTCTTCTTAATACTAGAATAATCTAGAAAGTACAAAAATATCAGCCTTTGTGTATAAATACGTAACGACGCTGCAGCGCGAGTGAGTTATCGTGTTTGACAGTTCGTTCAGTGCGAAGTCGCCCACGAGCCGCGAGACGACGCCCAGTATGACCTGTCGTGAGGTAATCGAGCGAACTATCTTAGTGGCGAAATAAACCAGAGCGATTAACACGTGCGAGAATTGGATGGAAAGTTCTAGTGATTGTAAAATACGCGTTACTCAGCGATATTAAATTGTTCATAAACGAGTGATATATTGCAATGTTGTTTGATTTAAATCATAGTCTACTAGTTTAATTCGTGTTTAGTGGCTTTGTATATAAAAAAATAATTAATCATTAATTTAAAAATCACTAATTAATTTCCAGTGTTTTCATTCATGATGAATGATAGTCCATTTCATCATTCTCGTTATTAAATAAATTTTATAACTTAGCCTACGCAGTTTTATATTAGGAATACCTATGAATGATTTGGACAATAGAATGGCGAGCGTAATACTACTTTATTACATACTATTGAAAATAATATAATAAAACCGCGATGCGCATCGTTTCCCCGTGTTGGTGTTTACGGGTATACTCACCAACACAACGAAAGTATGTGTCTTATATTACATCATAAGCACGACATACAAAATACTAATTCAACTGTCTTTCTTAACTGCTGTGTGTCGGTGATGTAACGCAGGTCTACCTGTCATACAAAATATGAAATATCTACCTTATTTACGAAAACTAAAACGTCACATTTTTTGCAATCATCGAATAGACATTTTCACACCAAAATTACTAAATTAAACTGTTAGGAATGTACGGATTTTTTAATTAAAAAATATTTGTTCATTACTCTCGTATTTTCGGCCAGTGTGTAAGAGAGAGCAGTATATTGTGCATCGCAGTTAAATTGAGCAAGAAAGAGCACGACAACACCATACATTTCATGTAGGACAGAGATGGCGGTTGCTTGGGTTTCGGCGAAAGAAAAAACAATATAGAAAGAGTACGATAGAGTTGGGTAACACGTGCTAGATAAAGACGGAGTGCATGCGACTGAAGCGAGCAGGCGACGGCGTCGTTGTATTCAGTTGCTATTGAAACGTCGGCGGAAGCGCACGCAAATTCGATTTGCCATGATTTTATAATAATTTACTAAAATAATGCAAATATGTATATTTACCTTACATAATTATATAAAAGGACCTTTAAAAAGTCTTATCTGTATTGTGTATATGTATATTTTATCACATATTAAAAACTATGCCGATTTTTAATCAGGTAACGCCGTGTTACTCCACCGTCCCCAAAGTTTTTTTTTAGCACAGTCTTTTAAGAGTTAAATGGAAAGAGGTATACAACCACTTGCAAAATAAATTATTAAAAATGTTAACAGTAAAGAGATCATAATATAAACAAGGTACTGAAATACCGTAGCACATCATTTTATTCATACGTTCTAATTTTACTGCGCTTCTCTTTACAAAATATTAATTATGTTTCATATTGTACTTTTATAAATTTTGATTAATTATTTATAAACCCATATATTTAAGCCACTCCTGAAAATTAAAATTGTATTTATTTATATACAGGGTTATTTGGAAAACATTAATAACCTCGCAGGACTATATACCTGCCTTGATTATGAGTCGAAAATGTTCAATCTATCATGACCTAATATCGATAGTTATGGAGATATGCGACATCAAAGTTTGCATTTTTTTTCTAATATTCTTGACTTATTTTTTGTAAAACGTTGGACTATCATTACAGTAACTCATAAAGATTACGAGAAATTCATTCGTTTCAATACAAATTAAATAAAATGATAAAAACTCTGATAAAATTCCAATTGGAATTTGAAGGTTTTTATTTTTTTATTTGACTTATATTAAAGGGAATGAATTTTTTATAATCGATATAAGTTACTGTAATGATAGTCCAATGTTTTACAAAAAATAAGTTATAAATATTAAAAAAAATTGCAAACTTTCATGTCGCATATCTCCTTAACGATTGATATTAGGTCACAATAGCTTAAACATTTTCAGCTCATAATCAAGGCAGGAATATAGTCCTGCGAGGTAATTAATGTTTTCCAAATAACCCTGTATATATAACATTAATGTATAATAATATATAATAATAATATAAAAAAATAAAAATGCAAAGTTTTTCTACTGCTGCCCATATTAGGTTTGTACGCCCGTGAACTGGCCTAGATATTGATATATTTCCGTAATAAATTCCAAAACAAAGATAAAATTGTTATTTTTATTGAATAATGAAACAGTCTAATTATGTTGAATGACACGATGAAAATAAAAACGTAAAAACTCTCAAAGGAATTTGTAGAGTTTATATAGTTCCTCGTAACAGTTATTAGCTCAGATGTCGCGTGCGACACTTGATGAGGAGGGGGTAGCCACCACGCCCCTCCCTTTCTGGGGCCGTCCAAATGACTGTGCATTTTTGGCTAAGTCTAGTATTACTTTATTATTAACCGTTCCATGTCCGATTTCTGATAAGGGAACACTTCACATTCGGACCGCGAGGGGAGTTTGAGAGTTTCTTTTATGTCGGGGATACCTCGAAAAGTCAAGAAATTAAAACCTGTGATACTTACAGAAATTAATTATTATTTTTTTATTTGATATCTATAATTATCGTTCTACTCAATAATGGATAACTAAAATAATCTTCACAGAAGTGATGCCGACAATTTAAAACTTTTTGCGAAAATAAATTTTGGGAAGAATTTTCTTAAGTTTATAAAACTTTGATAAATTTGTCCAAATTGGACTAATACAATATATTTATTTTTGTTTGTTGTTATTATTATGTCAGACTCGCTTTAGCAACGGTAATTCGACACCCAATTGTATCTACGTGCTGTAAAGGCCGGGAACGATAAGTCACATGAGAATTTGCTGACAGTAAGAGTGTGCTGACAGCTGGTAATTCGAGCTTCCCCATGCAGTAATTCACACAAATGGACGACGAATATTTAGATCACATATTTTTTGGATGCCCCATCAACAACTGTTACTCAAATTTTATTAAAGATCTTTCTTATTACAATATTCCATTCCCCATCAATGTCCCAACCCTCTTATCTTCCAATGATGAAATCACTTTAAAATTACAAACAAGATTCCTAAAAGATAACGGTATAAATTTATAAAAATTAAATAAAGTAACATTCAGTGCCCTATATTTTTTTTTATTACTAATAGAATTGAATCATCCACACAGAATAATGCTTATCCTGAAATGAATTGTTTACAATTTAAATTTCTAAAATAAAAGAGAGAAAAAACGCAACCATCACACCCATTGCCAACGACGAAACACGCTTGTTTTGTGGCAAGAACACCCCATAGGGGTGAAACGCCAGGAAAGAAGAAGAAGACCTCCACCACTCGCCCAAATACCATATCCAATTTTACATGTGCTGTTTACGTATTTATATTTACATTTAAATTTTTACATTACATTTAACTACGTTGTGACGTTTAACATGCCCTAAGGTTTCTCCCTGATAGGGAATAAAATGTAGTCTACACCTAGTCAATCATTCATTCCGCAACCTGCTCGATACCTTCACCAAATGTCTTTTAATAAGACAATATCTTACTATCTATAAAACACCCGGTATTACAGCCTCAAAAGTGAATTTTCAGATGTGATAAACTTGCAACGACGCAAAGTTTGAGCCGGCAAACCAAAAAAACAATAAGGATTTAACAGTGAATGTGAATTGTCAACAATTTGTGATGTGAGCAGTTTGTTTGAAGCTGCGATTTCTACAGTCAACAGGTATGTCAAACAGAAGTTGTACCTGATGTACTTAACAGAGCGAATAAATAATTTAATTTTAACAGAAATGAAGTTAAAACATCTTAGTAAGGATGTTTACAAAAATATTTATTTATTTATTTTATATTAACGGTTTACACCTATTACAACAAAAGAAACTTATATATATCTAGATGACAGTGATCTGCTTACATGATCATTTAAAAATGTATACATATGAAATTTATAACACAATATCTACCTGTACAAGTACATAAATCACAAATTAAGTAAAGACAATTAAAAGTGTATATCTATAAGAACCAATACATATATTCATATATGTATTAACAAAGTTAAATCAAATAAATTTACGGTAATGTGTTCGTTAAGGAGTTATCGGTAACGACTTTAATGACGACGAAGTTAATGTTGAGAATATCTGCAATTTGTGCGTACTCGTTTCCTAGGATGGAAAGTCTGTTGATCGTGGAGTATTTTTGGTGAGATGTGTTGCTTTTGTTGCAGTGAAAGATATGGATGATAAGAGTTCCAGAGAATCCAAGTTATAGGAATGAATTATTTTGTATTGATATACGAGATCAGCAATAATGCGTCTGTCGCTAAGTTTAATTAGACCTGTCTGAATATGAAATTGATTATAAAAATTGATGTGTTCGATCTGAATTTTTAACATGTAATTCACGTATCTTAGAAATTTTAATTAGACTTTTTCTAATGTCAGTGTTTGTGTGTTTATATTTGAATAATTAATTAAACATTATTTAAATAAACAAAATATTCACTTTTTAAAATTACTTAGCGAATTGTTACGTGAGCTCATTTCTTCCTTAAAATACGCGACCCAGATGTAGGTTCGACTAAAAGCGTAACCTAATGGGGATGATGACTTAACAGAAATAAAATGATAAGAAATAATAATTCTAGCGAGAAATTTTTAAGCGAAACGCTCGCCGGTGAATTTACGACACAAGGATCAATCATTCCTGTTATTTATTTTTAAAGAAATATAAATTTAAGACGTGACCGAAAATAAAATGATTTATTGTTAAAATACAAATTTTATTCCAGTTCTCAGTAGATGTCTTCGCGAAATGTAAATATGGTATGTAATATTAATAATTGGGCAAATTTTGGATGGCAGTCGTTTGGTTCACTTTTTTTTTTTACAAAAACGGGTAGCACAGTTGCTTTTAGCATTAAAAATGCCAACCAGGAGGCGAATGAGCAGGACCGTTACAGCAGCTTTTGCTTATAAAACGGTCCCGGATAAGCGATAGGTCTGCTCTCAATGGTATCTAATCAATTTATAAATCACGTATACAAGTACAAAAAGTTCATTTCATGGACCAGTTCACCAAAAAAAAACGCAAACAATACGCACATTGCTTACACCTTAAATAGAACGAGAAGCATTGCTTTTATTTAAACACATATTTGGAAAAAAAATTGAAATTAAATTTTTATCTGGCAGAATATTATGAAATATTAAAATTTGAATAATTAATTAATTATTGTGATAGGAATATTACGAGTTACGTATTTTATTTGGGTTTCTTTTCAAAAATATGCTTTGGAAAAATTCATGCTCCTTGTTCTCACTGCGCGCCCTTGCCCGAGCCAGGACAAAGGGATGAAGAAGATGATGGTAAATAAATATAGAGATAAATAAAGATAAAGTTTATATATCTAGACACAGAATTTGAAACTATTATTCCATATTCAAGAACACATTCTTATTGTGAAAGTGCAATTTTTTCAGAACGAAGTTCTGTGAAATTTAAAACCAAATTAATGAATCAATTAGAAGACATACAGAAAAATCAAATCCACGAAAAAATATTTGGTTGATACCGGGATTCGAACCACGGATCTCCTCCTATCTGGCGCAGTCGCGTTATCCAAAGAAAAAAGTGGATTGCTCTAAAAACAATAAAAATTGATTATTTAATTTGGTTCTATTATTCCATTATTAAATGCTGCTAAAATACTTTGTGAAAATTCCGGACAGCATATTTTTATTATTTTTAAAAACGTGCGTACCTATATAAATTCACACCTACATATACAAAACATTAAATTACAAAATTTATTTTTATCTCATCGTAATTTTTAAATATTTTGGCAAATAAGATCATGCGTTGTAGAAAAAATCTGCTATGATTTCGCCGATATTTAAAATACAAAAAATCTATAACTATAGAATATTAAAACGCATATCTCAAAATTACGGAATTCTTTTCGATTATACAAAAGTTAAAACAGTTTAATTAAAAGAATTGTATTTGTTTTAACACACATCTATAAAAATTGCTACAAAACGGACTTTCGGCTTTCACGGACACAGGCCCGAATTAGTCTACGATATCAAAGTTTTATCGTAGTAATAATATGGTTAATTTATTCCGTGTTCGCGTCACAATTTAAAAAATCACGGAAAATGTGTGGAAAATCAGCCGGTACGGTGGAAGGTTCACGAAAAAAGTGAGCCAGGTAATAAAAAACCATAAATCGCCTTTGATTTATTCATTTGAGAACAATTAAATTCATTACATAGTTATACGACTCCCCGGCGGCGTTCGCCCATCAAGTCAAATAATAAATTTTCCGGCCCGACTATAATTAATATTTATTTGAGCATGTCCAGCTCGCGTGAGATCAGCTCCGATCTCTATCCTCATCAGCCGCTATCGGACTATCGGAGGCCGTTCGCAGCCATGCCGGACATTTATTGTCATTATAAATTACAATCTACGTCAGTCCGCGAAGCGCGAAATGTTTTATTCGAACGGCGCGGTGTGCGGCGACGTCCAAAGGCGCATTTAAGGGGGGGTAAGGTTAATTCGTACAAAAAAAGGCATGTTTTTGTGAATTTTTTGTGACGACACAGTTAAATTTTTTTTATTAAAACCAATGATAAATTAAACAATGACATTTGAAGAATATTGTGTAAAATTTTCAAGACGAAATATTAAAAAATACTGCAATGGCAGCAATTATTCGGACGTGTCTCGGAAAAAAGTAGAATTGCGGTGTCCATCATAACTTGGTGCTAGATCATCTGAAATCAAAAAATCAAAATTCATTCGTTAGATAATAGGTTTTCCCAGGTAACCCTGGGAGGGTTTTTTGAAATTTCAATTTTTCAATTTTTTGGAACACTTTGAAGGGAAAAACGCGATTTTTTGCGAAAAATATCGACTAATTTGTTATTAAAAAATATAAATTAATAACAAATTTGAAAAAAAGTCTCCAGCGTTACCTCGTAAATTATGTACAGAAATAGTGTTCAAAATTTCAAAAGGATCGGTGCAGTAGTTTTGAAGTTATGATGGACACCGACTTTGAAAACGTGAGATGTGGGGAAAACGCTTTAAAGTTTTGCACACTGTAAAATTCAAAATAAAACTCAACACTTATTTTATACTTACACATACTCGTTGATGCCATGTTCACACAGCAAAGAGCTTTAATCATCAGAATCTTTTTGTCCTTGTCTAAGCAAAACTCTTCTAATACAATAGCACGTCCGGTAGTCCTCAGGTGAGCGCGTCTCTTAGCTGCCGGAGCAGGTAAAGAAAATCAGTCTGATATCGCTCAAATGTTCATTTTTTCGTCAATTTTGCTCCGATTGACTTGAAATTTTGACACAATATTCTTGCGATGTTATGCATTTATTTAAAAAATTAAAAATAAAATGAAAAAAAAAATGTTAAAAACCTTACCCCCCCCTTAAATGGTACTTTTATTGTGTATGAACTAAATTAACAAGTTTTATCAATTCCCAAAATAAACCCGTAAAATATTGACCAAATTTATCGTACACGGCTTTCTGCGGCCCCTAAAGTGGGCTGAATGTTTTAAATTAGCTCCGAAACTTTGTGGAGAATAGCCCCGTGTAACATCGATTATTTTATTGTGTTTTTAATGAGACATAATAGCGCAATACTAGGTACAGAATAAATAAAATAAACATGACTTACTTCAAAAGAATGTTACGAATCGGTAATAAGATAGGGTCTATCCTGTAATAAAACAAATATTAAAAAAATACAAGATAAAATTCGGTAATCAAATTAATTAATAAATCATCCGAAAGCACTGCTATCTGATTGCGTAAATAAGTTTTTATTTATTTATTTATTTACTATTCATTATTAAATTTATACATATTTTTATTATTGTAGATCGTGCCAAGCCTTATGCAGCTTTTCGGCACGTTTCTTTTTAATTTTCTTGCATAAGTACATAGCATATGTATTTATAGGTATAATTTACAAAGGATAAAATATATATATATATAAATAATAATATTATATGAGCATAACAAAACTTAAAAGTAAACTTGGTAGTGAAACTAGGTACCAGATAATATATAAAAATGTAAAAAAGTAGAAGATAATTAATAAATATATATATAAAAATTAATAATATTTTACGAACATAACAAAAATTAAAAGTAAACTTGGTAGTGAGACAAGGTAACCGATCGAGATGATAAATAAACATGTGTATCAATATGGATCACTGGGATCAAGATGGAATAAAAAAATCATGGAACAGCTCAAAGTAAAAGTAAAAGTAGATGTAAAAAAGGATCTTGAAGACAATATGCATAAAAATCTATTGCTACTTAGACATGATACTAAATTTACCACATACGAAGGACTGTTCACACCGAAGGTAAGTAATAAATATGGCCAAAGGGCATTAAAAAATGTAATTCTGAAAATATTACGAAAATATTATCTGCCTTGAAATAATTTCTCTAGTAAATCTCTAGGAACTTACTTCCCGTAAGAAATCAAGTGATTAAATTAATTAAATAGACAGCCTAAAATATATAATGGACGATTTAACGATCAATATGTATAAACTTCATCATTTGCATGTTTCCGTAGATTATTTTCACTGTTAAAACTACCCATTTACCGTTATATGGTATAAAATATTGACAATTTATTGAATAAAACATTAAAGAATATTTTCTGAAAAAATAAATTTAATTTGATATTTAAATTTTCGCTATTACGCTCGTGGATTTTTTACTGCTCCGGGATGACTCGAGCCATCATCAGCGATATTCCAAAATGATTACCAAGACTAAAATCAGACCCTACTTATCGCAGCAACTTTTCGCTCATATTGAAAATATGAGAGTTCGAGAAAATCCCGAGAAAATTTGTAATAATATTTCCCATTTTATTTCACCAGCCCATGTGTTGCCTCGACCCATGCGAGCAACACTTCTACAGGCCTAGAATCTATAATCTTATACCTAGAATCTATTACCAACTTCTTTTTAAAATTAATTATAATTATACTATTAAGTCTTACCCCCAAGGACCACGACATTTTACCCATCAATATTTAATAATAATAAAAAAATCTCTTGAATTTCGTAAATCTCAACCTGTTTATAAATAACTAAAATTAAACCATTTTCTTTTACAATATCTTTACTATTTTTATTCACTATTTATTTATTTATTTACTTTTTACGCCCATTACAGGCTTTTACATAAAAAAATAATACATAAAATCGAAAAAGTGTATACATTAAACAATATCTGAAATCAGCAGTAAAATATAAAATATATGAATATAAATTACATGTACAAAAAGCAATAAAAGGTATAAGCAGTGACTGTACGACAGTTCTACGTGTTTAAACACGGCTCAATTGGATTTATATTAATTTCTATTATTACGCAATTTATTCCCAACCGTAGTACACAAAGCAACAGTGTAGTACAGTTCCGAAGTAAGACAATAAAAACCACCATAACTCATCATTGCCTATATGTCTTCCCCTTTTTACTAAGTGGATCTGTCCTTTTTTATATTCTTTGATTTTCATAGTTTGTTCGTAACTTAAACCATTCATTTTTTTGTATTTAGTTTTTGTAATACAGAACAAGTCAAATCTATGGAAACTTGTAAGAAACTTGTACTCTATACTATTTAAAATTCATATGTAATCTGATTTTTATGTGTACTTTAGTTTCCCATAAATAAATAAAATGGGTAAAAAAAACAGCGAATTTTTTGCAAAATTTTATCTGCAATTTTGAGATCTTAGTTATTTTGTGAGAGCAACGAAAAGTGACTTAATAAATACGTCAATCTCATTACCACGATGTCAAGATATTTCAAATTCCCGCGTGTAGCATACTAAAATACGTTGTTTTCTTACATACATGATTTTGCAAATAATTATTTTCAATTTTTAAACCGGTCATCTATTATTCAGCATGAGATCAATAAAGATTAGTTGTCTAATTTTATGTGTCAGTGATTTTAAGAATTGAAATACTTAAAATTGAAATACATCCTTAGATCTTATGAAACCAACTTACGATTTTTTCTTTCAAACTTAAAAATTGGCCTGAAACTTTACATTTAAACTATACAGTATTTTATTTATTTAAAAAAAAATTACTCTTTTTGAGGATAAAATAGTCATTGTTTTGCGCTGACATCATTAAAGAAACAGTGAACATCTTTAAAACAATTCTGCAGCCAGTGTCAACCAATTTAAGAATAGGCTGGATATTCAAATGAGAGACAGTGATATGGGCCTATCAGCTTAAGCTGCCTGCCCATTATCAATAATAATAATAATAATAATAATAATAATAATAATTGAAGTGCAATAGTGTCTTCCGTATTGTATACAATAAAATAAATAAATACTAAATAAATAAATAATAAATAAATAAATAAATAAATAAA
>JADDOH010011869.1:0-76149 GCA_016648135.1 Agrypnia vestita
ACGCAGGTTGGGGCGGCCAGGTGGACGACAAGACGATATCAGGCCCGTGGACCCCAGAGCAGATGCGGTGGCATTCCAACCAGAAAGAAGCCTTCGCTGTTTACGCAGTGATCAGGGATCACGCTTACCTGCTAAGAGGAACGAAGACCCTACTGCAGACAGACAACAAGACGGTAGTGGCTTACATCAACAAGGAGGGGGGGACAAGATCATTGGGCCTTCTGAAGATAACTCGAGACCTCCTAGAGTTTATCGACCAGCAGGAAATATCTCTGACAGCGCAGTCATTCCAGGGAGATACAACGGGATTGCGGACCGACTCTCACGGGGGACACCACTCCCGGAATGGCACCTCCTGGAACCAGCGATAGAGGAAATATTCCGAATATGGGGACGTCCTCAGATCGACCTCTTCGCATCGGCCACCGCCCATGTGGTGCCAAACTACGTGTCGCTAGACTCAACCGATTGCTCGGCCTCCTATCTCAACGCATTCAGTCAGCATTGGGATTACGAGCTGGCCTGGATATTTCCGCCGCCGAATCTCGTCCCAAGAGTACTGGCGCACTTGAACCTGGCAAGAGGCACCTTTCTCCTAGTTGTGCCAAGATGGGAGAAGACATTCTGGAGGGCCGATCTCAAACAACGAGCAAAGGGAGAGCCAATAAGCGTAAGAGATCTGAAGAGCGTCCTGATCGATACGTCGACAGGGTTTCCCCCACCGAGGGTGTAGGACCTCCAACTGGAAGTTTGGAGAATAGCAGTGGGTGGGAACAGGCCATAGCGGATTGGAGCCAGGAGGAACAGCAGCTGTTCAGATCTGGCTGGAGAGGCTCAACGCTGAACACCTACAAGCCGGCCTGGGATAGGTGGCAGCGATGGTGTACCACGCATTCTGTCCAACCTCATAACCCTCCCCCTGCAAAAGTGGCAAGATATCTGGCCAACCTGTTCATCCACGAAGGGCTAGCCCCTCGAACAATATTGGTCCACAAATCGGCAATCGTATCCTTCTGTGGCCCAGCTCTTGATGCAGATAAGATTAGCTCGAACTTCCTCGTCAGGCACGTCCTTAAAGCCATCTCGGTTTCTGGTGGATGCACTGAGAGACCCTCGATCTGGAACCCCCGAGTAGTGGTGGAGTGGCTACGTGAAAACCCGCCAAGGAACAGCCTGTATGACGTGTCAAGGAGGACGGCCATACTACTCATCATGGCATCTGGGCGAAGAGTCCAAGATCTGACACTTCTCAGAGTCACCCCGGACCGATTGATCGACAAAGGAGACTCCATTACGCTATGGCCAGCCTTTGGAGCGAAGACTGACACGGCAAGACACAAACAATCGGGATGGAGGTTGAGCGCATCGGATGAAAGGAACATCAACCCCTTGTTTTGGATCCGAAAGCTGGTCTCACTCTCACAGCCGAGACGAAAGCCGGACATGAAAGAACTATTTGTGACGACAGCAGGTGAAGTAAAGCCCGCTTCACGGACAATGATAGGTGGTTGGATCAAGTCAATCCTAAGAGAGGCTGGAGTGGAAGCAACGCCAGGAAGTGTTCGTTCTGCTGTGGCTTCGTTGAATTGGCTGGAAAACTACCCGATAGAGGAGATCTTGTCAATGGGAAACTGGCAGAGTGAAATCACCTTCCGAAAATTCTACCAAAGAGAGATAGTAGATAACCCCAAGCAACAATGCCCCCAGAGCTCATTAGCGCCTCTCTTTACGCCAATATAGGCAGTCACATATAACGTCGAACCACTAGGTTACCAGGTGATAACAAACAGATCTCTCATAATGGATTCCAGGTGTCGAGACGGAACACAAAATAAAAGAATTTTACCTTCCATTAAAATTCCTATTTTGTTTCCCTCGACGCCTGGAATCCAGGTAATCCCTACCTGGTGCATTATGAGTCATATGAAAGAAAAACCGTTGCGCCGACGTAACCGGAAACAGGGATACCAGCGGGAATAAATTGTCGCAAACAGGGAATCAGGGGGGTAGGAACGCGTGTATAAGTGCCGAAACAGCAGGCTGTTCTCTCATAATGGATTCCAGGCGTCGAGGGAAACAAAATAGGAATTTTAATGGAAGGTAAATTCTTTTATTATTTAGCTAATGCAAAGATCACAACTTTTATATTGCTGAAGTACCTGATATTGACATACATATGTATTTGCTATTTTCATTTGCTAAAAAATCTAATTATTTTTTCTGTTTCGTCATGTTTGAATGGAAATAATCTAAAATGTTAAGTTACGTTTGAAAAAATTATGGAAGTCTTCTTCAATCTTTACACGGTTTCAATTTTCGATTCCACCTTTTTTCCAACTCAGATCAACATACAGCACGTTTATTAGATGTACAATCGTCACAATAAAAATGTAAAATAATTCAGTACTAACTTTATCCAAAAAAAATTAAACATTTTAACAAAACAAACAGTTATTAAAAAAAAACCAAGCTAAAGAGGAAGAGAGGAATATAAAAAAGTGAAAAACAATTCAATACGTGTTCAAATATGTACGAGGAATTACCGCAGGCCACCCGCAGGCTAAAACTCTCCGTGCATATCAAGGCAACCAACTGAAGAAAACATGCATAGAAATCCCCAAATTTTGGGATTATGACATAGATACTACGGGTACCCAAAAGAAAAACAGATAGGGCTGTATGAGCAGAGGCGTTATCGTGGTGGAAAAACCAATCGCCCAACTGTCACGAATCAGGCTTCTTCCACCGCAAACTGATGCGTAATTTTTTCAAAACTTCCAGGTAGAAGGTTTGGTTAACTTTCTGACCCTGTGGAAGACACTCTGAATGGACGACTCCTCTCACATCGAAAAACAAACGATTTACGGCCGCGTGCTGTTCACGAGAATCAGCCATTGCAAAAACGACGAGCATACAAAACAACTGCCACTAAAAAACAAACCGAACGGAACCTTCTTTAGCGATGACGTTTGGCTTACTGCACAGAATATAGACCAAAAAGCTTACTGACTCGGGAATGATGGCTCTATATGCCCCTAGTGGCAGAATGCGGTACTAAAAAAACTTGAACCACCACAATCTCAGTTCGGTTTCTTTTGGGTACCCCCTCGTAACAATATGTTGAGATAGAGCGGATTCCACAAATTACCATGAAATACATATAAGACACCCTATAGGGAGTGTACACAATCAAAAATCCATGTGTATTATTAACAAGCTATCGGTTTGCTTTGCAATATTTTCAATAAGAATTGACTACTCTCCATGCAAAACAAAACGATTTTATACAATTCCGTGACACTTCCTACCATCACATGCGCAGTGCAGTGCCTATCTTCAGGATCATGTACAGAATCATCATGAAAGAAGGATAAGTATGAAATAAATACAGTTCCAAGTTATACAACAAATCAATTAAAGTCATCCACAGCATCCAGAATAATCTTTGTTAAAATGCACTGTTAGCACAAGACAGACAATCTCTTAATGCTTTTACTCTCTCTCTCTACTCTAGACTCTACGAATCTCATACACTTCTGCTCCAAGAAAATGCCTCATTCATAGCCTCGTACAAGCATGATTTAGTATTTTGTCATATAGATATAAACATATATTCCCCAGGCACTACTTTCTGAAGCAAAATAATGCACTTGATCCATCGGAATGAGATGCAAAGCAGCAGACAGCGTTGACCCTAACACCTATAAGAAATGTATACAAAATCAATTCTAAATAAGTTTGTAAATTATTGTACCTTATTTTATTACTCTAGAATAAGACTGTGCTGCAGATGTATCCGTTTGTAATTAGTTTGAACTTTTTAAAAATGTAAGTAAAATGTTTAGACAGCTTCTTGTTAGAATTTTTTACACTTGCAATTCAAGTGTGTATTGATATAAAAAGTATATTATTATAGTAACCATTTCATAAAGAGTCAAAACTATCAGAGCCCATGCACTTGTTTATTTTTGTTTGTTTGTTGTTCTAGATTAGGTGGTCTAGCCCTCAGAGTATACTAGACTCTAAGGAAATAGAAAAGATTGCATATTTTTTTACAAGAACTTGCTCTATTGTGTGAGACTTATAGTCTATAATATTTGAATATCCAGGATCTGATTAATCTGGATGAATTTTATCCAGGATCTGATTAACCAGGACAAATTTAAAAGTCATTGAAAACGTATTTTTTAAAATGAAAATGTTCCGCTTTGTTCATAACGGCCAAACACATGTTTAGAGTAGAAAACATCAGCTGTATGTCTTGTCTGAAAAGTGATCTCTTAAAACATGTTCATTATTTAGTTTGTTTTAATGTTTTATGATGCATCCAGTTGTCATTGTCATTTCTTTATAAAAGAGCGCGTAATTAATGACATATTTTTGGTAAAATTTTCTTTTGAAATTGATTATCCAAGATTATTCTTCACCATCCACCCCGGGTAATCAGGAGTCTACTGTTTTTGGGTAGGACTCACCTATCCAAATTCCATTAGAAATGTTCAACATATTCTTGAAAACTAAATTATTTGTGGAAATAAATAACATTTCTAGGACATTAAAAAGTATGTAGTACTAGCCATCTGCCCGTGAAAAATTACGGGAAATAATAATTAATAACGATCCTTGAGTGATCGCGCCTCATGAGCTACATGCTGATATGGTTCTATCTAAGTTATTTTTCTAAAACAATTGCAGCCTAGAGTATACATTCTGATATAAATGAATAATGAAAACCCACCTTTTCGTAAAAAAAAAACGCCGAAATATTCATTTGCAGTGAATTTCCAGCCTTAATTATAACTAAGGATATATCGATACACACTTCTGCTGATATGATACCGATACCGATATTTATAAAAAAATATCGGCAATACCAACACCGATGCGGACAGTGAAGATTTCAAAAGGTGTAAAAATCTGTGGGTTTAGATTATTACTTGTAAAATATTTATTTAGAATGTTTACTTTATAACGAAATTTAAAAAACTGCAATTTAACTGAATATTACATTCAGATTAAAATTAATAATTAAAATTCACATCTGAGATTTTTATTCAGGAAACACAACATTCTTAAATTATTTCGTGAAAGTCGATTTCGTAAGTCTATTTGGACGAAAACTGCCATTGAGAATAGCCTTTAGGATGAGACAGAGCTCATTTGGAAACAGAAATATTTTTGTGCCATTCTTTTCAAATTTGGATTCAAATTGGATATAGAACATCACTGCGCCAGAAAACGAGAGGATATGCTTCTCTTCATATATTGGGTGATCTCAGATAGCTCTCTTCTTCTTTGAGAGAATCAGTGCTCAAAAGCGAGAGGCTCATCTTCTTCAGCCTCCCACATCTCGTAGATGGCTCAGAACTTGTACTTGGTTGTGGCGTTGTGGATTTTTAAATAGTTTAAGAATTGAAGAATTCTGAGTGCTGAAAGCCCCCGAATGGCATCACTTTGACTTGTACTCTTGTTTACTTATACTCAATAAAACTTGTACTCAAAGGTAACATCGATCCCATGAGCTGTCAAGCTAATAAAATCATTAGATTGCGAAGAGAAGTCACTTGTCCATATGTCGATGGTCATCACAATATGCAACAGATCTTTTAATAGTTTCTGTATTTTAGTTCTCACTCACTCAAATATTTCTGGTATAACTTTTTTCCGTAATATGGAAACGTGGTACCATTTTGTAATGCGGGCATAGCTTCTTTAATATTCGTTGATAGCCTACCTTGTTGACTAAGTCGAGTGGCTCCATATCTACGTATATTTCCTCAGTAATGGTACGAGTTGTTTCTTTTGCCCTGGTATCATAATCTCTATAAAATGATTTCTTATCGATCATTTCTGTTAGAGTTTCCTGTCTCTAGGTAGTGGGCCACTGTCATCACTCCTTGTTGTTTTGTTAGTTGGTTTCAGCACTGAAGTGGTATCCAATGCACTCTGATGGTGTCTCTTCATGTGGATCTACAAGATGTGTTGACTTTTTGAATTGGTACCACGGGACACATTTTCTTTACAATACATACATACTGCTTTAGAATTTTCAGTTGCGGATACTTCAAAATGGCTCCACAACATTTTTATTTCGAGATTGACATAATTATTAAATAACTCTTGTTTTATACAATACTTATGATTACGTGACTACTATATATGTATAGCGGCGCCCAGCTGGCCCGCACCATTTACCTACCTGCCTACAAGCGGGGACCCTTTTTTCCCAACATACATATTTAGTGAAAGAAATGTCACAATCACAAGTCACAACAGACAACGAAATTAATTATTTATTTTATTACGCACCGAAAGCAATAACTGACTACAAGCAGTTTGCGGAATGAAATTATGAAACGCTGGATTTCCCGAGTGTAGATAAATTGTGCTCCGTTTACATATGAACGAATTAAGCGCGAGGATGGCACGTTTACACACGGATTATATATAGTGCAAAATTCAAAATGTATCGCCGTATCAGCAAATTAATATTGCCGATTCCAATATATCGGAAAACCCACGATACCGCCGATATATCGGTATCGAATGTATCCGTAATAAATTTTTCAAATGTACACATATGTACTTCTTAAAAGCAACAAAAATATTCAACATATAAGAAATCAAATTCCTACGATAAGTTTCATAATATGTATTAATAAACATACTTCAAAAACCATATCATATAGAGATCATAGTTTCTCCTGTAAGCTGTACAGAATCTTCTGGGATAATCTGCCACGGGTACCTGACCTTTCTGGCAGGCTTTCGGTTTCTATAGCAGGCTCCATCATTTGGTTTGATTTTGCCGAGGCATCATTTCATGTTCAGGAGGGGTTCTTGTGTTTTGTGGAAAATAAAAACATATGTACATTTGTACATATTTTTTTTTATTCATTACAGATTATTTTATAAATTTTTACTTACTTTTTAACCAGTTTTTAATGCAGTTTGAAAAATTGAATGCTGACTGAGTTATTTCAATGCTAAGACTGCCTAGTTGCGGGTGAAGAAGTGTTTTTATTTATTTAATTACAATGGATGTTTTTTTATAAAATTTGGCAGTTAACAAGAAGTATATAGAGTCAAGATTTTTTTTTCATTTGAATTACTTAAATAAACTTGAAATACACATATGTTTAAAAAATTTGAATTGGTGTGTGGTCCTTAATTGAATATTAATACATTGTTAGCAGTTAAGCAATCGTCTATCACTGATTGCTTGCTGCCTAAGCCATGCAAGTGGAAATAGTTTATTGATAAAACTGTCTCCCGGCAATAAAAAAATCCACATTTTAGTTCTAGTAATGTACATATACAGATATTTTTTCTGTGCATCTAAATTATTTTAATTATCAAATAACTATAAACTGTAATATTGCAACATCACTTTACCTCAATTAATACAGGTGTAACAGTATAGATTCCTGCCTTGATTATGAATTGCAAGCAACCATGTCCTAATATCAATAGGTATGGAGTTATGCAATGTCAAAGTTTGCATTTTTTTCTCAATATTTCTGACTTATTTTTTACAAAATGTTGAACTGTTGTTACAGTAACCTATATTGATTACAAAAATTTCTTTTGTTTCAATACAAGTTAAATAAAAAGATAAAAACCGATAATGTCGCATTTCTCCATAACTATTGACCAGGCGCATGCAGTGGGAACATCGAAGCATGACTTTTTTGTAAATGTATATTTAAGAAAACAAATAGAAATTGAATATTTATGCCACAGATTTTTATGATATATCAAAATATGAATGTTATGATAACACTTGTAATAGAAATATTATGAAATAAATATTGTATTTCGAATCTTTTTCCAAATAATTGGTTACGTAAAAGTCATGCTGCGATGTTCCCACTGCACGCCCCTGCTATTGACACTAGGTCTTGGTTGCTTGAACATTTTCGGCACATAATTAAATCAGGAATCTACCTGTAAAGTATTGTGGACTAGCTCTGTTACACCCTGTATATTTAAATAATTCAACTATGTACTTGACAGATACGACGAACAGAATATATTTACATATATATATATATACTGGATTGTGCTCATTCTCAATTCTCTCATTAAAGAATTATATATTAAGGAAAATAATAATACTCTAAAGTACACACCAGTTCTAACATATTGATAATTTATATACAATTTAGACTAGATTTGTCAGTGTCTTGTAATTAATATTGAAAAATTCTTGTATCCATCAATTATGAACATACTAGCTGTATATACATAATTGTTTGATCTACAAATAAATTATGAACATACTAGCTGTATATACATAATTGTTTGATCTACAAATCAATTATGTATATACTACCCGTACACTCTTGATAAATCACAATAATAATAATAATTACTGACGACACTTGTGTGACCGCGCAATATAAGCCGCGCGCTGATTGCGTGTCACACTCTAATTATTTAAAGTTGTCATTCCAGCAAATTACAGACAGACAACGAAATTATCATATTTATATTACATTAATTTACCATAATTAAAACTATAATGGACAACATTATCGCAGAGTTTGATTCTCTCAAATTAGGGTACACTCTCGGTAAGGAAGCCACGGGAATTCTCTGCTATGCTGACGACGCTACAATCATAGTGGAAAATAAAAATGACCTACAGAGAATGGTCACAAAGTTTGATAAATCCTGCTCAAAGTATAATACGATCACCTCTGTAGTGAAAAAAAATGTATGACATTCTTCAAAGACCGATTAGAGTTCAGAATCTCAATACGTGATGAGCCTATTGAACAAGTAACCCAGTTTAGATATCTTGGCAGTGAAATGCTCAGCTCTCATGACCTCCCCAAAGAAGTTAGGCCCCAGGTAGATAAGTTGCAGTTATAATAGCAGTCATGCAATAATGCAGTTATATAAGCACAATAAAGCAGTTGTGGCAGGCTGCCTGAGATGATGTATGAAGGAATAAAGAAATGATGAATAAAGATGAATAAACAGATACGCATTTATAAAACCTTTGTGGCACCTATTCTTACATATGGTATTGAAGCGAAGGCGAACACTGTTAAGAAAATGAATATGCTACATTTATAAACCCGTGTGCCACCTATTCTTACATATGGTATTGAAGCGAAGGCAGACACTGTTAAGAAAATGAGTATGCTAAGAACCATTGAAATGAGAACTCTGCGTGCTATTGCTGGGAAGACTCTGCATGGTCGCGTCAGGTTCAAGATGAGGTCAGATGTGGGCGACAGTGTTGACAATACTGGTACCAACACGTACAGAGAATGAGTACAACAAAATTATCATACATAGCTCTGCATGGCGTACCAGATGGACCGCGCCCACCAGGAAGACCGAAACAATGGAGAGATAGCTGGAATTCAGCATCACAAGTCTAAATAAAGTTTAAGAAGAAGAAAAATTAAAACACTATAAAGGGATGTCATAAAATTGTATTAAAAATAAATGTTATTTAACTAAGGCTGCTCTGATCAATTGGAATCATTTAAGACATAATAGGGATGGTTAAACGTCGGTCATAAGGTTACAATATTTTTATAAAATTGAAAAGTGCATATATGTATTTATATTTTCCTGTATATTAAATTTAAATATAAAATAATCTTGTGGTACCATTGATACACTTAAGTAACAAAGCATAAATCTTTGAACGTCCAACAAGATAGACCCGTTTTAGGATATCTGTATTTATTACCGTTATTATTATATTTGTTTTACATATAATTATATCTATTTGTGCCTTACATGGTAGATGCCAAACTATCAATACAGCCTCTGTTTTAGCTGCAGGAAGAGTTATAGAACCGATCAGCCAACGCCCGAAGAGTAAGTGAATAGGCATTTGCGATGTCAGGCCGTAAGGCTTCGAACTTTCTACTCTCCTTAGTAAGGCATAGTGCATCGGAAATTTTAATTTAAAAAAATTGAGAATGCACCTTTTCAAAAACTTATAAACTTACATAACAATTTTAAATTCTAGTGTAATACCAAACAACGCAGTTTTTGCATAGAGAATTCTTGAAGTCTAAATTTTTTTTAAATGGTGCTCTATAAATTACTCAATGTTATTTATTTAATATTAAAATGTATATATCAACTGTCCCTACGTATACTGTCAAATCTGCGAAAATTCTCTTTTCGTTTTGCTATCTTTAATCATCCAATTTACTGTATATTTTCGGATAATGTTGAAAGAAATTTGAATTTTCATTTCAAACAAAGCATATATTAAAGGAAAATTAAATTATTTTTTTAACATTATCCGAAAATATAGAGTAAATCGGATGGTTTAAAATATTAAAATGAAAATCGAATTTTCGCAGGTTCGACAGTATACGTAGGAACTGTCAATATGTATGCCCAATAATAAATGTTTTAAAAATGAAAATGAACCTAAATAATTTTATAGAAATAAATAAGGGGCGAAAATAAGGTATGACAACGTTCTTTTAGATGGTAAAACTCGCTAACCGCAATATTGGGCCGAAATGAGTAATACTGTAAAATCCCATTAATTCAAACCCTGATGATTAAAAAATTGCCATAATTCGAAATTTTTAAAACCAAAAAGTCCCAAAATGTTAATTTATAATATGTTTATATAGTTTTACATTTCATTTTAGTTAGTTAATTTCATAATAGAAAACCACGATAATTCATAATAATTTTATACGAATACCCCCCAACGCAATGAAAAATTTCCTGGCAAGCAAATGATGAAACATATTTTCAAAAAGTTGAAAATCCGGTGAGCGATCCTTCTTATAATTATCCTTCACAAAGAACACAACACTACACTCGTACGAATAAAGCCAGATAAACAAGTTATACTCGTCGACAAGTATAATGCTTCATATCTAAACAGAGAGTGTTGCGTGCATGAAAAAATGTTTGCAAATGAAAAATATGGTAAATATGAGGTGTCCTTACAGTGCAGTAGGCTATTATGGGGTCAGAAATTAACAAATATTCTCGTTGTATCTGGGTTAATAATGTGTTTTTGCTTGCATTATTAAAACATTAAAAATATAAAAAAATTAGAGAAATTACAAACTTGACTGCTTTTTGACCAAATAAGATTTAACATTCTACGGCCAATCTTGAGAAGATTGGTGAACCGTATGCCAAACAAGTCCAGATCCAACTGGCGGATGACCAGAAGGTAAAATTACATGGAAGAAAAATGACCTGCCGCCAACAAGACCTAAAAATAACTTCCAATTTTTCTTGAAACCAAAGTCGTATGGATTCCTGAACCCCTTTCCCAACCTTTTTAACTCTGTCTGATTGACATGAGATTCGATGCTGGTTTCCCCCTTTGAGATAAGTTTGCCATGCCAAGTGACTAAAGCACCGAGTGCAAAAAATACAGCAACATTTATCACAGCCATAAAAATAACTGCTCTTCTCTGGACAGGATTGGCAGAAATTTTTTGAGCAAAGGTTATTTCAGGTACAGGAAGATTATGTTCTCTCGGTAATATAAATGAATCATATTCAGGAAGCCCTACAATGGGAATAAAGCCTCCAGAATTATTGACACGAACTGGATGACCTATTAACACGGGCTCATTGTCGGATGGAATGGCAGTAGTATCGCCTACCCAGAGGACTACGTAACCAATATCTATGCCTCCAAAAATAATAAACATAACACCAATCAGAGTATATAACATGTAAAGATAAAAGTGTCTACGATTAAAGTGACCGACACAATTGTTCAACCATGGACAGTGATGATCCATGCATAAAATACAAGTATTGCAGACGGAACAGTGGTGGGAGCGAGGAGGTCTCGGGGAGATGCACTTTCTGCATATACTGGCAGCTTCGGGTATTAGCGAGGCCTGCAAGAACAAAATGCTTATTAACAAATGCCTCATTAACAGAATAAAGAACACTTTTGTTACCAACAAACCTGAAAGAGATTTTTAGGACAATAATTATCAAAACTTCTGGCATTAATGGCAGTATCTTGTTATAAGTATACACGCATGTTAAATACTCATACAGATAATTACATATAATTTATTACATTTAGGTTCACATTTAAGAGGTTACTCCACTGTGGGAGATTAAATTTAGGTAGAAATTGGGTGATTTTTCACAAATAGGTGACTATTTTTATTTTTTTATCGGCACTCATTAAAGATACATACTCATACAGATAATTACATATAATTTATAACATTTAGGTTCACATTTAAGAGGTTATTCCACTGTGGGAGATTAAATTTGGGTAGTAATTGGGTGATTTTTTACAAATAGGGGATTATTTTTATTTTTTTATCGGCACTTATTAAAGATACATTCTACACTATTAATTAATCAGATTTTTTTTGCGAAAAAATATAAAATGGCCGCTTTATGTCTATTTCCATAAAGTCCTTCTCCATGACTGAGATGCAACTTTGCAAACTATAAAGATGTCCTTAAACATCTTTAGAATATCCCAGAAAACTATACACAGAAGATTTGCAAACTATTGTTTTAAAAAATTTTTTTTTTCTTCAAATTCCTCTCAATTTTACAAAAATCTTTTTTCTATATCAGATATGCTACATTGAATTGCAGATATTTCATTTCTTAATAAGTATATAATCTTCTTTTCCGTCTCGAACAAACGTAAACGGGGAAAAATTGCATGTCAGTCACGGAGGAGTTCTATGGAGATAGATATAATGCGGCTATTTAATGTTTTTTGTTTAATTTTCCAATAAAATAATAGTTCAATATGTACCATTATAAGTGCTGATAAAAAAAAATTTATCGCCTTCTTGTATAAAGTTGTATAAATGCTGATAATTTTTTTTTTATCGCCTTCTTGTATAAAGTTGTCCAATTTTAACCTACATTTTATTCTACCAGGGTGGTATGATCCCTTAACAAGATTGATTATGTCGTATGTGGGGTATAAAGCAAAGACAGCAATATCCAAAAAAAATCTATGCAGTCATCGAGGATTACTAATTTATAATGTACCGAATTCGAGATTTTATAGAAAACATAAAAAAACATCTCCTATGAATTTATAGTAAACATAAAATCTCAAATTCAGTACCTACTGTTGAAATGATCAAAATATCGGTATTACTAACACCATCTATGATATGTTGTTGTTAACCTTCTTCTTTTGAATAAATGTCATTCGCTATTGTTTCGTAAAACAAACATGTTGTTTTATTATAGGTACATTATAATTTACTAATCCTCTGTGAATGCATTAAATTTTTTTTTCCTTTTTTGGATATATTATTAATTATAAAAAAATGAATTATTTTAAAAAATTTGTGTTGATTCAGATGGTCAGAAAAATAATACATAGATATTTAAATATTAAAACTTCGCAAAATACAAACACACTTTCCAAAAAAACTACATATTTGTAAGATTCATTGAGGATTATCACTTTTAATGGATTTTAATAGCTCTCTTAGAAGAATCTGTTGACCCCTGCAAACTTTTGTATTTCTTTAGTTTTTTGAGATTTGAAACAATCACAACCTAAAGCCTTCTATGTGTACAGAATCGTAGCGTGTTTTAAAACTCACAGAGAGAGTAATTTCCTGGTATTATGAATTCCCATCATTTTTCAAGTATCTGGTATGGAGTTTAAACATCTGATGATTGTTACTCCGGTCTCTTTTAGAGGCATATTTGTAATCCCCTGGAAAATCTCCGGCATCAAGCAAGAATTGTACTCGAGATCTTATGAGCAGATGATAAAAAAGGTACTCCACAATAGTTTGCCCATTTATTAGTACCATTGCGTCTCCACCATGCGAGAGAACCTCTGCACGGATATTGTCATTACCAGCTGGTTTGTTATTTTTCATCATCTAGCCAGTCCGGTGTTTCAATAGTGGGCTCAGCTGCATAGATTTTGTGTATTGTTTGTGTAGAGGGCAACAAGGATTTTCAAAGTGAGATTAAAAAGCCGACCACTATCTTAACTATGTTGAACCTAAATCTGAGTATTAAATTAAATGAATTATTTGATTAAATTAAATTAATTATTTTATTAAATAATTATTAATTATTTAATTTTTTTTTTTTCACACGAAGCAAACACATTGTGGTGAGACATAATATCTTTAAATAAAATAACTTTTTGTTTTACACCACTTTATTGAGTTAAAACCAACTAGTTTCGACTCACAACTGAGTCTTCATCAGGGTTTATAGTTAATATCTAAACCCTGATGAAGATTCAGTTGTGAGTCGAAATTAGTTGGTTTTAACTCAATAAAGTGGTATAAAACAAAAAGTTATTTTATTTAAAGATATTAATTATTTAATAAAAATTTCAAAGAAAGCAAATACTAAAACATTAAAACATTATAAATAAATAAAAAGATACTTAGTTTCAAACCACTTTATTACTATACATAAAGAATGTAAACTAGTATCGGTTGGACCCAACTTTCTTCACGACAAGAGAGTATAATATTAGATCTGTTTAATATAGATAATACATATAGATTATAGTTTTGTCTTGAAGAAGGTTGGGTCTAATCAAAACTAGTTGACATTGTATATGTATACAGTAATAAAATGTTGTTAAACTAAAGATTTTTTATTTAAAAAAAATAAGAAGAATATAGAAATTCCAAGGGAACTCCTTTGCATGTTACCAAAAACAATTACGCATATGCAAATTTCGCTACAAATATCTACACAAATATCACCAAATGCATATATGTATATTAAAAGATATAGGTAATCAGTTATGTATTTCCTATTCCGCAAATGATTCAGTTAAGTATTTTCTTGAAGAAAAGTGTCGAGATAAAAAATTAATACAATAGATTGACGCTCATACTCAAATTGATTGCATAAAATGAATGGAAACACAGACCGTCGACACAATGATTCGTGACTTTTCACACCTATCTATGTTAAAAAATCTAATAAATATGTCACTTTTAGTTGTTCTAGTACTTCACATGTATTTAAGGCAATTTTTAAATAGCAGTATTTTTTAAATAGATATTGTGTTTGGTATTGTTTTAATAGACATTGTGTTTGATAGTGATTTAACAGATATTATGTTTGATAGAACACAATTTAATAAAAATATTACCGCCACTTGAAAACAAATACATACCACAATAATTAAAAATGACCCGTTTCAATAGTTCCTAAAGATAGTTCAAGATTAACCTTCTAGAGATAATCTAAGATCTCCTGCGTGTAATTTTCAGAAAAAAGGAACTAGGAATCAGAAAAATGAATGAAAATGACGGCGAAAATTGTTTCCTCCTGTTACAGCAGTCCAATGAAGTTAATTTCTCTAGAGATTTAAAATCTGTTTTTAAAAAATATTTCTACATAGTATTACATACGCAGAGGGAATAAAATACATTCGCAATGAGACAATCGACAATCGGAACCGCTGATGTATTTGTTAGCTGTGATGCTTTATGTAAGATGTGTTACAATATTTACATTTTTGAATTGTGAAGACTTGTGAATGACTTTCAAATCGACGCAATATCTGGCTCGCAAACATGAAATTGAAAATAGCTGATTGATTTAGAGTTTATTATAATGTGGTATTCGCAATAATCTTAGATGACTCGACATATAGATAGAAGTACAATTTAAAAATGTTATAAAAGCAACATTAGTTAATATTGAATGTCTAACATTATTTTAATGGGGCTGAGAGCAATACAATAATATTTTTTTAAATTTACCTCGGGTGGATCTCCAGGTGGGGTCACAACGGCTTTGTAATAATGGAATACAACGTTGGCGAGCAGCCAATGTCCGACTATTAACAATACCACCGTTGTTGCGGGACTCCTCTCCCACCAGTACGGCAAGCCGAGCCAATAAGCTATCGCTACCACAGCCAGGGTAAGCAGTGAAACAGCGACTACAAAAAACTATTCAAAAATATAAATTAGAATTAAAATACTTTAAAGAAAAGAAGAAGAAAATAGAAATGTGAACATGGAATACGTGTCGCATCAGTATTCTTAGTTATTTAGTTATTTTCAAACTAAGTTAAATGCTTGAACTGAAAATAAGGTTAACTTGCTGGTGTCCTGGAATGGGGCTCGAACCACCGACCACCAGATCACTAGGTGAGCATCATGTCCATCGCACCAACAAGCTACTCAGTAATATTTTTTAACATGCTTATTTAGGAGATACCCCGGTAAAATTCGTTACAAAACTACAGCGACACTCTTAAAAATTTTGGAAATTAAATACCAACTAACCTTTAATATTATTTTTTTTAAATTGCTGAACGAACGTTAGTATCAAATAATAAAATAATAAATTATTGATGGATTTGGCATTGACTGTAGAGATTATTCATGATGATCATTGATTGAATTACGTGAGTTTAATAATAATTTTATAAGTAAAAGTAGAGTAAAATAATCTCTCATCGGCAGATGAAGTTTAGTACTTAACCTGTAGATGAGAGATTTTATTACCTGGGATATCAACCCTGATGATGGACCCTGCATCAATAATATCACCACCACAGCATCAATAATACATAAAGTTTTATGATTTTTGGCAAATAACGCAATCGCATCGCGAATTTTTTTTTATATCTTTAATTTCGAATTAACGGGGTTCCGCATAAGTTTTTCTCTTTTGGGTCTGTTATTAAAAAAAAAATTTTTTTAATAACCTCATTAATTTGAATTTCAAATTTTTAAACGGCTCTTTTTATGTCTTGCTTCATTGTTTGGCAGTGTAGAAGTTAATATGTAGACCCATTGGACCAGAGATTTTTATATAATTTATTTAGCTGAATTTATGAATATTCATATTTTTCAGACTAGAAAAAAATATTGCATGCAGAGGTGGCATTAGGTAACTTGTTTTTATAATATTTAGAAAAAATACCTTTCCAAGAGAACCAGCAAAGTTGTCCACAAACCAAAATATTGGCTCCAATGCCACGTCTGTCGCGTAATTGGCATTCATGTGATGATTGTAAGTAAGTGAGTCAACTGACAGCTTCCATTCACTCCAGGCTCGCAAAATTTTCCTTCTGAAAATTCAATTATTCACATATTTAATTTGTTGTGCAATATTTGTGATTTATTAAAAAAAACTTACATCTGTAAAAGTGCATCGATGTAAAGACTTTTGAAAGAGATAATAATAATGTTTATTTCCAGACATTATAAAAATTAAAATTTGATTTATTTTCACAAAAACAATTCATTTTATTATTTATTTTTACATAACATTCAAAATAAAGAAACATATTTTTCTTACTTCTCTGTAAGAGTCATGTATGAAAAGGAGCATAAGCATGAGTTCATGGCAATAAAGTAATTAAATTATATAAATCTGCAGGTAAAGATATGCATTAATCTAGATAATAAAATTAAATACAAAAATTGATTCAATACAAAGAAATATATATTTAGTGAGATAGCTGGGAAATTTTGTTTTTATTGTTGATAATATTAATATTGCAGTGGAAGATGGAGGTTTAGTGTGAATAAACATTATCAAATATCTCAATCATTTTATGCGTCTAGTCTAGTGTTTTTACAATTTCCATGTTTTTTTTAATTTCCAATATAAATTTATTCTGATTGCTAGAGATTGTTAAAAAATTTAATAACTATATAAGTAAAGTGATTATGGGTTATAGCAAGTTTAAATTTTGGTGTGCTTATTCATTATTAAATTTATAGTATTAAGAACTTTTTAGATTTTGTGTTTTCAGAAAGTTGCTTGTTTGGTTTGGGGCAGTAGTTTCGGGGATGCCTTACACCCCTTGAAAAAGCTTAAAAAGAATTTTAATATTTCGGTAAGAATTAGAAGTGTGGAAAAGAAAAATTAATGAAGGTGGTGCACAGACTTTTTCGCTTTATTACAACAATTTATGAAGTTGGTATCCGTGGCGACATAAAACCTGTTTTTAATGAGCATTTATGACAGTATCAAATGGTTGGGAAAATACTTCCAAGGAGATACAATTGATAACTTTGCTTGGATTGAAACACATTCGCAGAGGGACACAATTGTGGCATTGACTGTAAGACTGCTTGCATCAAGTTGAATTAAAGTAAATGTTGGTTTAAAGCATATATTTTTGCATTCTCCCCCAATCAAACGATCCGTTTTTTTTTCGTAAAAATCTATGCTTTAAATGAACTTTTATTTTAACCAACTTTATACAACCGGGCTTGAGCCAGAGAAGCTTGGGAACCGCTGGTCCAGAAATTGCCTAATGACCAAGTTTATTTTATTTTATTTAGTTTAGCACAAACACAGGAATGACATGCTCATACATTTTGTGTATGATGGTATAGTATAAAGTGATCTAAATCATTACATTATTATATTACAAAGTCTCAAAAAAGGTCTACATTACTTTGCGAATAAAGAATATTATAAGTTATAATGAATCAGAGTAATGGAGAGAAGTATTCAGTATTCGTATTAAAAAAATTAAATGAAAGATACTGTGTTTTGAGGTGATTCTAATGGGAGCCGTTATTTTAATTTCGCAAAGACCATTTTGTACATCAAGGTAACCGTTTATAATTTTTCATAGTACATATCATTAAAGGAGTGATTATTCTTCTATTAGATGAAGACAGCAGACGAAAGTAAATTTATCTGCCTCAGTATGATTCAAATTGAATAAATTCTCGAAGGGTTGTTTAAGTTCAAGCACACGGCAAAGTTTGAAAAAAGGTGATACACCCATATACGCAACTCGTAAAAATAAATATTAAAAATACTTACCTAAAACCTCTTGGATACTTAAGTATTCTCCATCTGAAGAATGCCATTTTCATTATTGTGTTCTGAAAAAATGTTTATGATTGAGTTATGTATTATGTATTAAACCAAATGTTTTTATCATTGCCATTACTCAATCATTTTCGTATTGTCTAGAAGAATCAAGAGAATTCATTTAGCATTCTTATAATTATAAGTGAATATCGCGCGTATAGTTCATTGAGAAAGAATTTTATTTATTACATGCATATATTTTTTACATTTTGAATTAAATTTATTTGCTTGGCATAATAGTTTACACAATAACATATTGATTGGTTTTACAATCATAAAACAACATTTCAAAATATAGAAACAAAAAAAGTAAAAGCTGTACACGCATACCTATTTGTATCATAAATATTTAATTTTTTAAAAGAATATTTCAAATTTCGGACATAAATTTTTCAAAGTCGAATATATCACCTGATTTTAAATCATAGGAAATAAACACTTTGATTTAACGTAATGTATCAATTAACTAATAAATTTTCCTATGCCTTACGCACTGAATGACATTTTAAACATATATTTATAATAATAACTTTTAAATTAAATATGGCCCAGAGAATGGACAGTCTTCTAAATGCACGCCTTTCATAGAAATTAAGGACATGTGATAAGCCTGTTCTAATATAACAAAGTTTATAAAAAGGTTAATAATTTTTTTTTCATATTGATATTGTCAAGTATCCACAATGTGTGTTGTTTGATTGTTCGTTTTTGACGATTCGAGGGTATTTAAATCAGGAGTTTAGGTTATTGAATAATAACCGTCGTAAAGAAGATAGAAACTAAAACCTTACGATCTCAGGTCTTATAACTTCAAGAATAAAATAATTTAAAAATGATAGAAACTAAAACCTTGCAAAGAAACACTCAGGTCTTATTTTACTCTAGTTATACTCCTAACCCGTTAAATTTTTCTTCAATCTTAATTCACCAAACACGAAAAAATGCATTCATTAGATTAGAATAAAATCACACAGCAGAAGAGGAAAGATAATATACATACATAGAGATGATTCTACCGCTTCAAGTGTATAATTTCTTTAAAACTTTTACTAAATACTTATTATATCATAAGAGTATTACTTTATTACATTAATTGGAAGGGTTGCAGAAAAGTCTAACAAGAAGCCCTCGTACACAAAGATAACTTTGACATTGACGTTTATACGGTTTATATGTAAATACCATAGAAAAAAGAAATATAGTAAATACGGTGTTCGCCCCTCTTGTCTGTGGTATTTTCTATAAATAAAAATAAAGTGATGCGCGTTATGTAGGTACGTCTCACAATATCGGGGCATGTAGTTACAGATGCAGTTTAATCGATGTTCTTAATTTTAAAAATGACTCGAAGAGAAAAAAAATCTGTGTCTATAATAGTAGATGTCTGTATACATGTTTTTTTAATTTCAAATATAAATTTATCCTTTGTTATTTTTCTGATTGTTAAAAGAATATTGTTAAAAATTAATACGTATATAGATAACTAAAATCATTTTGGGATTTAGTAAATTAAAAATTTAGTATGTAAGTATATCTCTAAGGCCCGGTTGTTTCAAGTTGGATCAAAGTAAGCGTAAATCCTGGGTTAAACCGAGTTTAACCTCAAGGTTACGCGAAATCACACTGAAACAGTTGTTTCACGACAAATATTAGATTAGGGGTGTTGCAATTGTGTAAACTAAAAATCATAGACAAATGCACGCCAAAATAATTTTGCACATGGCATCACGTCATTTAAATTTCATTTAACAGACGCAAATTCTTCGACGCATGATGTTCATGTCATCAACAATACTGTTTTACTAATAAGAAGTGAGGATGTCCAAATGAAAATGAAAGTGGGCCGTATTACGCGACGAATATAATGCTTTGTGGCTTTGTTCCCGCCTAAATGCGTACTGTCCGACAGAATTTCCAAGTAGCTACTAGAAAAAATATGGTGAAATGCGCCAAGAGGGTTAGATTATCGATGAAATTAAATGTTTACCTACCTATTTAGTGTTTGCGAGAACAATATGTTTTTATTTGATCTGCTTTGCATTTCTTTAGTTTTTTTGTTTATAACTTTTTTTGTTTGCAAGTAATAGAAAACTGAAGCCAAAGCCCGCAACTCCAAGTTATATGCAAAATAAATTACATATAAGTGGTTCAGTTAGATATTTTCAAAACCCAACTAAGGAATCGGCGGGAAATTCATGAAGTTGTTTTGGAAAGGTATGAAGTCAAAAGATATCTGTTAAATTTAATTATAATTGAATGTTGCATTTTTTATTAAAAATTTAATTTTCCTGATAATACGTATATAAAATACAATAAAAGAGTTTAATTACCGAATATATTGTTTTATTACTATTATTCCGCGGACGCCCTCTGTTTCTGCTGCCTTCGACAAATAATTTTCCTTACCATCCTTTCCTTGCTCATCAGTTCTACATGGCCAAACCATGCGACAACATTGGTAAATAGCATCGAAGTTCGTAATCCAGTGGCCATGTCACTGGCTCTGCATACTGAAAATTCCGGGTTCGATTCCCGGTGAGGTCGCAATACATCTTTCTGATTTCTTTAAAATCTAGGTGTTTTTGCCGGACCGCAATTAATTGGGCCTTCAGGCTTATTGTAGCATTAAAAATTGCTTTTTGTTTGAGGGTATAATCCCGGTCTCCTACAATATAGCAATTGCCAAATCTGGTACCTAGTACCGTTTGTCGTAACTTGATATTTTGTTTGGATATAATGACAAATATATTTCTGATTTTTATAGTGCTCTTCGACTGATAAAAATGTGGTCTGAGGAGCCAGTGCTGACCCTATCCGCAGTCCAAGAAACAGTGTTCCAGATACATCACATACGCACCTTTCATCGATATAAATGTAAAATTATCAAAACCCGAGTGAAATAGAAACCTTAAAAAATAATTTCTGCGGTAAAATTCATTTAGAGTTGCGGAAAAATCAATTTCTTCCGACAAAAAAGTATATAATAAACAATAGATACGTTACAAGCGTGAAATCATGGCAAGTCAAAAATAAGGTAATTGCCTTACTTGTATTCGTTATCGATCGGATCTTCTTTATGATTGGACACGACGGCATGCCGAAAAAAGAGTCCGGGGAAAAAGGAACAGAGTATTGTACACTATTGTAAGAATGAGTATATTATTTAGTCACCGTGACTTCAAATTACCAGATTTTTCTGCATTTGCTACATTTGAAATCAGGATCGTATGGGAATGACGTGTCTATTTATGATACGTCAATGGTTCGAGGTCTAAGTAAATTACTTCTCCTGTTAAGGATATACTGTGGGATCAGTCGATCGTCAAAAGAGCCTGTGTCACCCTACATAATATTATACATTACGACAATTTATAAGTAAAATATCGAAAAATTAAAAAAAAATATTGACATAATATATATTGAAAATAAAATAGATACACGTTATTTATATAATACTTTTTTTATAATTATATAATATATTTTTTTATACTTGTTTAACTGTCCCCAGAAAAGTTAAACTTGTGTTTGGGAACAGGAGTACCTAGATGATGTATGTAAGAAACATAAATATTATTAAGTGAATCAGTGAGTATGAAGAGGCTTGTATAGGTAAATAGAAAGTAAACAATATAATATAAGGAATAAAATTGTAACATTATGAACTTAAAGATCTAATATGATTTCCATTTTTCGACCGTTTCTAATTAAACTTAATTTAAGTATTGTAACTTTTGATATTTTTTTGATAGATTTTAAGTTGTAACTCGAGACTTTATAATAATTTTTATTCAATCCAAAATAACCAACAAGAGCTGTTAACTGAAATTGACCAGATATCGTGAACCGGGGCTATATTTGTGATAATCTCAAGAACAGGAGGGGCGTTTCAGTTTGACTCCTTCCATCCCTAGCTTTGGTTTGTACTCAGTTTTCTTTTAATATCAAAATTTTTAAAAATGTACTGCTTATTGATCGATGATCTGAACGCTACATATTCTAAGATAATTTTATAGATAAGGATAAATGAGTATCGTCAAACGGGGGGTCTGCCTGGTTTTAGTACTATTTTTTGTTTGATCGTATTTCTTCATTGTGTTTTGTATTAGTGGGTCCATCGCCATATCGCCATTTTATGTGTTATATATCCTTTATTTTAAGTATTTCTCTATAGCTTGTACCACCAAATTATATTTAAATACACTTATTTATACCTTAACCGTATACCTTAAACGAAAGCCTGATTAAGTCAGTGGTCTCGCAGAAGGATCTGGGTGTTACTATTACCAAGGACTTTAAATGGTGTGAGCACATAGCGAGTGTGGTTAAGAAGGCTAACTCTATTTTGTATTTAGTGAGAAGATCATTCCAACATCTGACAGTACCACTATTCTCCCTCCCTCGAATATGCCTCTCAGACCTGGAATCCATATTTTGTTAAAGATATAGTTTTACTGGAAAATGTTCAAAGACGAGCCACAAAATTGCCCTTGGGTCTTAAAAACCTGGAATATGCGGAAAGGCTGAGAGTATTGAAACTGCCCACTCTTCAGGAGCGACGAGCATCGAGACATTCAAGATTCTATCGGGCTACTACAATATTCATAATATGACAGATATGTTTGCATTTAACACTAATGTGGGTCTTCGAGGACATCACCTGAAGTTGAACAAGTCTCGGTTCTCGTGTAACCCAAGAAAGCATGCATTAAGCAACAGAGTGGTCAATATGTGGAACAGTTTGCCTGAGGGCGTTGTGTCTGCAGCCAGTGTCAACCAATTTAAGAATAGGCTGGATATTCAAATGAGAGACAGTGATAAGGGCCTATCAGCTTAAGCTGCCTGCCCTTTATCTATAATAATAATAATAATAATAATAATAATAATAATTTAACTTCTAAAAATTTAGGCAAATTATTTTGCCTACATTTAAAAAAAACATACGTACAGTTTAAGAATTCGAATAATACCACTGACAAGTGCTAAGAACATTTAAAATATCTACCTTTCATCTACATCCATTACCTAATCGTTTCAATGGATAGGTGGGCAATATTACCCCATGTTTCATTGAAAATTTTATACAATTCAAGAAATGCGATCGATGATATCCATCATTTCTTATTCTATCTCTTTGGCTTATTCCAAGCATGGATCTTTCCATGGATCGTTGCGTGCATTTGAGCTTTTTTACACTTTTCTTCGTAAGGGCCATTGTCTCCACTCCATACGTCATCACTGGCAGTATGCACGATTCCAAGGCTTTTCTTTTTAGGCTAATTGGGATTTTTGTTAATACTAGACACTATTTCGACTTACAAATAAATTAATCTTGAGAATGAGCCTTCGAAATGAAACTCATTCGTATCATCATCCCTTTTGGCTCCACAACCCCTGGTGGGTCTTGGCCTCCTCAAGAGTCTTCCTCCACTTATATCAGTATTGTGCCAGCTCTCTCCAGTTCTGATCTGACTCATTCATGTACCTACAGATAACTTAACTGTGGTTGCAAAAATATTTTTGTCTTCTATAATGTTATTTTGTAATATATGCGATACATTTCTTGATATATGCAATCGTGTAATATTTTTGTCAATACATTGAATTGATGAATTCAATTATTATTTTAAAACTAGCTGTAGCCCGTCAAAAATGACGTACTTTTACATGTCGGTTCCTAAAGATTAGGTAAGTATTTATTTATATAAAAAAATAAGAAAAATAAAAATAAATGAAAAAGTTTTTATAAGTTACGGACGTTACCGGAAGTTACGAAAAGAAATTAATATTATTGGGATAAAGTATTATCTCTTCCATTAGGTAAATTCAGTGTTAGTAAACTTGTTATTAAAATCGCAGCATCTCAGAGACTCCAGATATGAATATCAATTTATACCTAATTTTTTACATTAAAATTATGTTTAATGCTTTACAAATTGTATTCGTCAACACTCAAATCTTTCTAAAATCTCGATGCGGAAAAACCTTGAAAAAAAGCCAAATTGCAAGCAGTCATTCATGTCACGTGCTGCGTCATTGCGATGCACTAAAATTCATTGCATATTATTATTTATTTATATATTTGTTCATTCTTACAACGTACGAATTAAATCATCGACAAGAAAATAATTTACTCGCTAATAATTTACACAAACATTGAATTAGCGATTATAATGTTTGCGTCAAGTACGTCGATAAGCAAGGATGAAAAAACGTCAATTCCTCCCAAAAGTTTTAATTTAAATTTATTATTAAATAATAAATTTAAATTAAAACATAGACCACAAAAAAAAATTGTAATTTTCACTGTACCTATTTCAAAAATATGTACCTGATGCATTACCTACAAGTTATATAAAGAAGTTAAATTAGTTAAAACAGGACATCAATTATATTTGTAAGAAATTCTACAAAAAACTTTTCCGCCTTCTGTCATCCAGTGTGTGAAAATTAATATAATAATTTTTAATTAATAAAAATAAAAGAAATTATACGAAACTGGTAACCGCGGAAATATGACCAGACCGATTAAATTCTACACATATACATTCCCATTGATTTTTTTCTTAAAAAAACTTGTCAGCACTCTCTTCTTGTCAAGCTTTTTATTAAAGATAATTATATCCAAGTAGGTATCATTTAACACAGTTATTTTTTTAATATAGGCATAACCAAAGTTTTTATACGCTTTCTATGTTTATACATTATCAAATCTAGAGAAAAACAAACTATACAAAAACAAAAAATAAAATAAAATTGTCAAAACATCAAATGGTTGATTTAAAGATTATAGTGATTTGCAAAGTTTTATCCAGTGGAGAAATTTCATGGTGTTGACAATACTATATTTAACTTTATTAAGAATTAAAATATACCTGGATGAAAATTAATAAACCAGCGAAAAAAATGAAATCTTTCGATAAATGACTGAGATTATTAAATTTACGTATTTTAGACTTTGGCCACCCGTGACGCCATTTGACCTAGTCGAGATGGTCGCACCACAGGCACAAAGCGAATACAAATCGCGTCGTCTGGGTCAAGTGACGTCACACACTGGGCCGTCGTATGAAACGAAAATATTTTTGCAAGGCAACTTTAAAGTCCCGTAGCTTTTTCATTTTTCAATAGATTGCCAACATTATTTCGTCTAATTGTTTTTAAAATATTAAAAATACAATAAAAATGGTGCTAGAACGTCATTCCAGTGCATCTACCTAAAAAAGCACTGCATATACTACATGCACTACTATCCCCTGTTGTCAGGATAACAAAATTGTTACTATATCTCAAAACAAAGTACTAGGGACGCCTGACATCTATCAAATGTTATCGAAATCAGAATTAATCTTCGTGGTAGAGCGGTGAAACATTGATTATTTTAATAAAGATTTATATCATAGATGTTTCACAGAGACGAAGCTATTTATAGAGAAAATATGTTTAAAAGTACCTATTTTTTGGGCGTTACGGGGCTTACGACCTGACTTAAGTAGTTACTTCACCCAATGTAACGTAATCCACATAACTGTACTAGCGCCATCTATGGTTAAAATTTGTCATTCCCATGAAACAGTATATAAATATCGCTGCTGGTTAATGAGACTTCTATATTATGATTAGAGTTGAAGCAATATTTATTATATATTTATCTATGACATTCATCCGAATTATTAACATCGGTAATAATACAAAAAATTAGTGTTAAAACAAAGGTCATTATTTTATTAATTAAATTATTAATATAGGTACCTACCTATACACTTGAATAACTTGCTAAAAAAAGACTTTCATACATATTTGTAACCACTTCCCATATAAATAGCTTCGTCTCAGTGAGACACTTACAATTTATCTTAAACAATGATGATCCCTCTCGGCACAAAATTCAGAAATTTTGTTTTTAAAAAATTTCATCACAAGTACTCAAAATATTGATTATTTTGTTCAAATGTGGGTCTAGCCAATGTATCAATTTCTACGCTTTGTAATGAAGAAAAATATCTAAGGACCTAGGGGGTTTGGGAGGAAACAGACTTCATGGTTGAGTAAAATCCATGACTGAAGATGGAATCAGAAAGATTTAGGAGCTGTTCACACGATGCCTGGCACAGACCTGTCTTGGCAACTAAGAAGAATATGGTAGGTAGTACGTACCATGTATAGACGGCGAATATATTATATACCTACATAAAGCAAAATGACCTTTTTCTGCGCGTTTTCCAAGAAAAATTTCCAAGGCAAACTTTCAATTACCAGGAAAACTCGCCGGCTTTACGAAGTTAAGCTCTTTGTGTTTATTATTATTCGCATAAATTACATACTTCTTCATACATCTTTCTTCATCTTTTGTTACTGATGAGGTAAACCGCGGCTGTAATCGTGATTGTGATTGTGACGGTGCTTGATTGTGATTGTGATCGAAACGATGATTGGTAACAATAATTATTGGGCGAGCAGTCACTGGTGTACTAGAACCTCAACCTCTAATAATTCAATTACATTTAACAACCATCGTTACAATTGTTAAAACATCACAATCGTGATTTACCTCAACACTAAATTGTGTGCTAAATCTACTACTGTAATGCTGACATAAGGCACACACTCGACATGGATCGCCTACTCCTACATATAGAAAAACCACAAATGAGGTGGCTTGGATATGTTCTAAGAATGCTGGAGGAACAATACCAAGAAGAATCCTCTTGGGTCGCCCCAGATTAAGCTGGAAGAAGCAACAAAAAAATTATATTATTATGATTATTATTATTATTGATAATGGGCAGGCAGCTTAAGCTAATAGGCCCATATCACTGTCTCTCATTTGAATACCCAGCCTATTCTTAAATTGGTTGACACTGGCTGCAGACACAACGCCCTAAGTCAAACTGTTCCACATATGGCACATATTGACCACTCTATTGCTTAATGCATGCTTTCTTGGGTTACACTAGAACCGAGTCTTGTTCAACTTCAGGTGATATACTCGAAGGCCCACTTAATGTAAATATATCTGTCATATTAGGAATATTGTAGAAGCCCGATAGAATCTAGAATGTCTCGATGAGGTCACCTCTTCAAGAGTGGGCAGTTTCAAGACTCTCAGCCTTTCCGCATATTCCAGGTTTTTAAGACCCATATGTGAAAACAGAATAGGTCTAGACTGGTTGACTCATGCGGAAACAGCGCAAGACAGGGGGATATGGAAACACCTTGTCGAGTCTTTGGGCCCCTGACCCTACTAGGACAAGGGGATGAAGATGATGATGGTCTCCTACTGTTATAAGAAGCTGAGCAGTAATTAAAAAACTTTTCATATTTTTATCAGATTTATTTGTTACCATTTAAAACATATTTTATACAAATATATACATAAACATTTACGTTGCATTTTACATCATGTTTGAGGTAAAATTGCTACAAGTCCCTGTTGTTTTTTTCCTAATGGGCTCCTTTCTCAGTTCTTCGCAATCAAAAGGTGATCAAGAAAGTTTTTGGATTTACATTAAATGCATAATAATGTGCGATTTATAACTTTCGGAGTATATTTGTATGAGTGAAAGTGTGGAAGGATTTTATAAAAATAATCAAAAAGGTTTTAAAAATTAAATATTTTATCACTTATCGGACTTTTTGAATTGATTCTTTGAATACTTTTTAAAAAACGTAGAATCAAGTGTAGGTACCTACTGCTATCGACGGATTTTTCACGCTCTTGACTGTCTTTATACCGTAATTTGAGCGATCCAAATGAAACTTTTAAATATGATCAGTTTAACATATTGTCTCAAATATTAAAAGAATTGTCGGTTTATTTAATTTTTCGTATCAATTGTATAAAGAAGTCGAAACATTTTTGATGTGTAACTATATTTAATACAATTAATTTAAATTATTCAAAATCACAAAATTTGTCTCCAATTAATACCGCCTCTGTCCTGATCGGTAGCCTGGCTTAGGCTTAACTTCAACGGATTCCTGGTTGGATTCAACTCCAGTGATTTCACCATTGTCCACAGGCGCTGACTTCAATAAGCCTGTAAAGAAACATTTAAAAATAATTAGTTGAAATTTGGAAGGCAATCGTTTAAGGGGGTACACAACCTTGACATTTTCAACAAATCTTTTATTTGCTTTTGAAAAAAAGAACACTGTTTCAAAAATATTTTATTTTTTGTGTGGTTTTGTCAACCCTTTTTACATAGTTAACAACTTTTTTACTTCAATGGTCAAAAAATAGGTATTATTTTAAAATAGACATAAAAATAAAAATATCGATCGATATTCCTGATTTCAATTCTTTAATCAAGATATTACATATCTGAAATCAGGAATTTCGAATAAGTTTTGATTTTTTCTGTTTATTTTAGAATAACAATATCAATTCTTTTAATTTATTGAAGTAAGTACATTAATTGACAGATTATTCAACAATTTTAATAAATTAAAGATAAGATAGATCAATCGTCTGCAAAAAACTTTGCAAAAAAGACATGTAATAAGTCCGTACAGTCATAATATGGGCCTTATATTATAAGGCCCACAAAGTGGAGTAATCTTCTTCACTTTTAAAACCTCGTAGGTTTGTCAATTTTTTAATTGATTATTTATAATTTATTTTGTATCATCTTAAGAAAATATCTGTATTTAAAATATATGGGACCTGATGATTTAATATGATATCTTTCCAGACAAACACGTGATACATAATGCAAAACAAGATATGAGAAAAACTTGTGAATTTTGCTCACTTTGGCAGACGATTGCATTGAATGGTAGAAATTTCAGAATATTCTCTGAGAAAATGCTTAAAAAAATCATTTGACTGGGTAAAAATATATTAAATGTTGGGTAACTTTTATTTCTTTAAATAACAAAATTTATTTATTATTGTTAAACAAGAAGTTATTATATTACATTTTTTATGAAATGACACATTTATCTTTAATTTATTAATTTTTCATGTTTTTTATTGAAAAGGGGAAAGTTTGCAATGTTGTTTGTAAATAATCGTAGTAATCATTTTTTAACCTATATGGGTGTAGGTTAAGAAGATGAAGATCTTAATCTCTTAATGCCAAGATCACACTAACACATGATCTATTCCTCTATGTGTGTGGTATTTTATAAATTTATTTTATTTTCTATATTTTCTCAGATATTTGTAGGGAAATATAACAATAAATAAATATTTAAAAAAATAGAGGTATGATTACCAGCGACGAAATCTATGTGTAATATGTCATGACCATAAATGTCTCTAGCATATTTGAATATTTGAAAGGATACTGATTATAAAACTTACACACAACTTTTACTTATACAAAAATTTGATAATGTGTGGATGCTCTCACTGTGGAATTGATGAACGTTGTATTGCGTAAAATGATCACTTAAGCCTGCCCATATAGGTTATAAGACTTAATGTCCACCCTATAAAGACTTCCACATACGTTTCTAATATAAATAACATCGTCTCTGTGAGACTTTTATAATTTATCTTAATTAATGATCGATTTATTATTTATTAGTTGTCATAAAAGGTTTACTTCTTCCGCCAAAACGATTTTTGCTCGACTTCTGTGTGGAGGGTGCGTCATCTGACGAGGCGGCCGCGGGTTCACTCTTGGCTGCAGCATTGTAACGTCTTCGACCTGGGCGACAGAAAATAACCACTTTATTGTTTTCATTGTATCCAATTTACTGTATACTAGCATAACATATTTAAAATTGAATAAGAAAAGTTGAGTTTCAATTACAGAAAGGTATCATAGCACCTCAGGTGTTTGGTAATCCCCTTCATGGCCGAGTGGCATTTTTATAAATGTTAACGGCGTTTCGTTGGATGAACACTTAATTGCAAATTTGATTTGTTACCAAATGGCGGACGGAAAATACCTCACAAATTGGTTTTTAACAAATTAAATTATCGATACTTGCTTCTATTATTATAAAAATCAAATATATTCATTTGACCTTGACCTTGAGATGATTAGAAAAAAATTAATAACCTTGTAATAATTCCGCTTAGACAACCAGAGACAAAGGTCATCTTGTGCGAAGAAAAACGACTTAAAAACATACCATGTATATGCAAACAATTATTTTAATAGCTCCACATTTTTAAATTTAAATACTATCACAGTATTTGAGGTTAGTTAGTGTATATTGTATATTCAGCGATTGATGAGTTATATAAGAATGCATATGAAAGATGAAAGTGAAAATCAACACTAGTGGTTTTAAGATAAATATGAAACAAATTCAAGACCAATCAGAAGGGTGTTAAGGCTAGTGAGAATGTCTAGAAGTATAACAAAAAGAGAACACTTCTATAATAAACGCGTCATGTTGCAGTAAATTTGTAATTTTCGATTCCATGCCGACCGATATAAAATCCGAAGAAACTTTACACAAATTGTTGTGTTTATATGTCGTGGTTTACTGATTAAGCCTATGATATTACTTCTGCGGAGAACTATGCTGTCTCCAGATATTGACCATGGGCCGATGTGTCAACTTGGCTTGTAGTTGGCAACGAGAGTTTAAAGTATGAATCTCGTTTAAGCTGGTGCGCGTGATTTGTGACATCTGTCATAAAAATATTTTTTATTAAATTTTTCCACATTGTAGGTAATAGGCTTAATCTATCCTCAATCCAAGAAACAGTACTCCAGATTCGTCACCTACCCACCTTTTCAACTATCCTGTGCCATATAAATGTAAATTATCTAAACCTAATGTATCAAAACGAATCAATAACAACGGCAAAATTCATTTAGAATTGCGGCAAAATCAATTTCATACTACGGAAAAGGTTCGAGGTTTATGTAAAGTACTTTTCCTGTTAAGAATTGTCGAAAAATTATTTAAAAACGATTTTGTCTTCAAAAATCAAGTCGCACGCGCACCGACTTCGAAACGAGGTTCACAGTTTAAACCGTCGTCGCAAGCTGATACAAACCGGCTCTAAACTTATGTTTAATGTGCCATTAGGATATTAATATTACGTTTGTGCGTCGCGCGAGTCTAGCGAGAGTGGACAACAGACCTTGGTTGCTTTTGTTCCCGGGAAGAGAGTGGTCGGACGATGCCTGCGTGTCAGCAGCCGCTGGGGCGTTGCTGGCATCCTGGTGATGGGGAACTTTACCTACAACAACAGCAAAAACTCTCATGATTTTAAGCAACCACGCTTTGAGAATTTTTCATATTTAACAAAACCTGTGGAAAACTTTGTGGGCGGATTTGCGAAGCACCTACACTTTCGATCTAGACAGAAGTATATCGTTTAGCCAATTAAATTCCAATTTTTGCAGCTCGTAATCTAAATCGAAGTTGTAACAATAGCTATACAACATAAATAATTTTATGGTTTGAGTTTTTTGGGGTATTCTGCCGCATTTCTACGATCTTTCTGGCCGAGAATACCCCAGATAACTCAAACCAGAAGATTCTGAACGGCCGTGAAGACCTAAGAAAATTTTGGACAGAAATAATATTAACAAATTATTAGTCATTAACTCCTGTGAGTCGAAAAGGGGTATAATTTTTACAAAACCTATTTGTTTTATCAGTGGTAATTTTATTGTTGTTTTTCGTTGATGGCGAAGGGATTAAGTCCAAAAAAGTATAGAAGATGCGAGTTTTATTGTCATCTAGTTTAATTTATTGATTTTTGTGTTACATTACAGTTTTTTAATGATTTTTAAATATGAAATATTAAAGACGTTTTTTAAGAAATTTACTGACATTTGACTCATCAAAAATGATCAATATAAGTGGACTTACCTTTTAATGGTTTATATATCAGCAAAAAATGACACCATAATAGCAATTAAGAGTAAATAGTCGCTGCTTTATTCAGTTAAAATCCATGAAAAAATCGCACATGATAGTTATTTCAGTGTATGAAAATACGCTAGCCATAATTATTGTAATAATATAACAAAATGATATTTAATGGCGAAATATTCAAGGAAGCAATACATAAATAAAACAATCGCTAAAATTAGAAAAAATAATTTTGCAATTAAATGAAATTCATATGCCTCAGCTCAAGCAATTGAAAAATTAACAATTGTTTGAGTTGGAAAATATTCCTCCGTAAATTAAGCAATCTTAAGTTATTAGTAATATACTAAAAATACAAGATATGAAAATACTAATTCTCAACGCAACACAACATCCTTACAAATACAGGAATACAATTTAAAAATTTTCTCATAGGCTCTGTGATAATCAATAAAAATTTGATGAAATTTAAAAAAAAATTCTGAAAGAAAACTTTAATTATGAAAATAAAGTTCTCCCAAAAATTTATTCTTTTCTTATTAGAAGTACATTATCATTTTATTTTAATTTATAATTTTACAAATATTGCAGGATAAGTATTATTAAATCATTTTTATTTAAGAAGATCGAACTCCTTGTATTAAATAAAATTTACGAATGCAGTTTATCTAAATTATTATTCATGTTTTTGGACTTAACCCTTTCTTAATACCAGACAATTTTTCAAACCTTTTGAAATAAGTTTTTATGATTTACGCTATTTCCATTATGTCTTACCAGTCTAAGATATTTTTATGTTGCCATTTCTTTCGAGTTTTATTTTTTTCTGGAGTCATACATAATATGTATAAATGGTAAACTCTCGTCCTATATAGATACTTATTCTTAACTATAATTATCGCAAAACATCTCCGATGGTCCTTTGGCTTTTGTAAAGTGATAACATTAGAATAAAAATGAAAAACACGCGAATAACATTTTTATCCTGCTACTAGTAATCTGTAACGAGCGTATTTTATTCATCTGATGTAATTTGATATTCAAGAAATGTTCGTATTTTCAATTCAGAGTAGTTTTAGTGCGACGTATTGGTATTTTCATTGTATTCGGTTGACCGTGGTTTTAAAGAAAATATTAGCAGTTACCAAGTTATTTTATAGGTAGGTACAAGCACTCCTAATCGAAGAAAGAAATATATTATTGTATAGTAAGAAGAAACCAGTAACATAGCTTTGAATAAAGAAAGTATAGATTAAAATGTGTTACAATGATATAAAGTTGAAAAAATGATAAAATTTGTTGAAATTACCGTTGGCAGCTTCGACTCGTCGTCTTCTGAGGGCGGCCAGCAGTTCGTCGTTACTTCTGAACGGCCTCACCACTCCAGCCTTCAGTCTTCTGTTGGGTTCAGTTGTGGTTGCTTGTTCTTCTTCGACAACATCTTCGGCGAGCTCTTCCTCCTCCTCCTCCAGTTCTTCGACAGGAGCCTCCTAAGGAAAGTGTTATGCTTAAACAATGCGCGAATTTTTCGCAGGCAATTAATAAATAATTTATACATAAAAACCGACGTAAGAACCATTTAAGTGCCAGTGTGGTTTTATTAACTGGCCATTATCGAATGTATAAAATATCCACACAGGTGCGTATGGATATATTATACACTTAATTTATTTAGCCTTGAAATATCTTGTTTTTGAATAAAAAATTTCACTTACAGTTGGCAAAAATATCATCGATATTTTTAGCATCAACTCAGCTTAAAACGAATTTAATTTAATATTTTATGATTATTAAGATTAATTAATGAAACAATATGTACACAGCAATAATCATTTCGTTGACTCGTGGCGATCGTAAACTTCTTATTTTATATAAAATATTGATGCACAGTGCACAGTTGTTTATTATTTTTGCATATCTTTTGGGAAATACCGAGAAAAATAATATTATTTGTGATGCAATCATTTCACTTTCAACTATGGCCATGGACATTTTTATCTTTTTTTGCTACGTCAGAGTCGTTTTAAGTAGAATCAAGTTTTATTTCATTATAATCAGAAATGATCTCACGTCTCGAATTACTCGGTGGAGTTTCTCGCAATAGTTTTACATTTATTGGATATCGCGTTTTCATCGTGAAAATGAAGAGCTGTGCGGAGAACAGTCGCACACCTACCTGTCACTGTCTTTGTTATTCGAGAGAAAGTTTTGGCGCGTATGTAAAGTCTGACATTTGTTACTACATTTTATGTGAAAGCGAACGAACCTTCTTGAAAACAAATGGGTATTAATTATTTTCTAACATTTATTACCCATTATTTATTGCGTGTTATATAACTCAAAGATAAATATCCAAAGAGAGATGAAAACACGCATCAAGTATGCATCGTGGTAGTATAAAACAATTTTCAATAGATTAATGTAATAAACGGTTAGTTAATGTGCGACAGCAACACCGTGGATTTTCGAAATCACAACGCTGCTTTTTCGAAACAATAAGTAAAGCCTTTTTAATAACAGAAAAATAACTTTGTGGCAGCATTATTGACATTAATAAAAAGAAAACACTTATAAAATCACTATTTATTGAATTATCAACATGTTACAAATGTTGGAAGGTCCTTTAGCTAATAGTTAATATGTATCATTGGCCCTAAAACATGTTGATAATTCAACGAATAGTCGTGTTGTCTTTTTTTGGTTGAAAAACATTAACTATTTTACCTCTACGCGAGTTTAATAATAATTACACATTTAACTCTACTTATATTTTGAGAAAAACAGAATCTCTATTCGATTTAATAATGATGGTTTAATCTGTCACCTGTTGATGACATATTCTGTTACTCTCTAAAATTAAGCTGTATAAAATATAAAATTATTATTATTTTAATTAACTCCCGTAGAGATAACATAGTTGAGGTCTTTCGCCCAATTTAAGGACCTCAATGAATAATCACCACAATATTGACGACAAATTCATCAAAAATACAATTTAAGATAAACTATAGGAGTCTCATAGAGACGAAGATATTTATATTAGAAACATGTACGGACGTCTCTTATACAACAATCCAGGGCTTACAATCTGTATGAGCTGGCTAAGGTGATCATTGTACATGCAATGTTCACCAATTCCATCGTAAGAACACCCACACATTATCAAAATTTTGATTATATATTCAAAAAGTTGTATGTTCCAATTCTGGAAACCTTCCGTATATTTGATTGGATTATTTTATGCTTTAAAAATATAGAGATACTGCGAAATCTATGTATGTATACCATTTCATGAGAAGTACTACAGATAACCGTAGTCCTTCTCATGAAATGGTATACATACGTAGTCCTATTTAATGATTCATTTTGGAACATATATACAACATAAAAAAAATCATAATTTGTGGATGTTCTTATTATGATGGAATTGGTGAACGTTGAATTGTGTACAGTGATCGCTTAAGCCAGCTCATACAGCATATAAACCCCAGTCCATCGTATAAAATACCTACTTCCGTATATACGTTTTTCATATAAATAGCTTCGTCTCTGTGAGACTTCTTTAATTTATGTAAATTAAATAATAATAAAAGTATTTTATTTTTATTCGGCCGTATTCTGAAAATAGCAATATTGGGATCTTAAGATTGTTATCCTAACACTTAATAGACGAGAATAAAAATAAAAAGTAAACGATACGTCGGTGTTTGTTTCTTTCAGTTTCTACTTGAGAGAGAGGGAGATAACGCGACAATGCAACGCGAGATATAACGGTGATCCGTCAAACGTCAAAATATAAATACGAGTCCAACGCGATAATGACAATTTTTCCATAATTTTATATCATGACGCTGTGGGAGAAGAAATTAATAAGCGTATGTGAAATATGCTTTAAATACAGCATTAGTACTTATTTCATGTAATTTAAGTCGAAACATGAGAATTGTGAGGTTACGTTTGCGATAGGTACATCGATAATCCGTTTGAAGCTCTGTCAGACCAGACCGCCTGGACAAGAAGGCACCGGAGAAATTACCACTTTTCTAAAGGCATTGCAGACATCGGACACCTCAAATAAAAATATTGAATTTGAGAGAGATGATATGTGAAAATAAACGTATTTGAGTACGAGAAGCACTGAACACCGAAAACCGTTTATTTTTTTATTTTATTTTCTTCTATTAAGTGTTGGGATCATTGACGAATTATAAATAGACACATTATTCCCATACTATCCTGATTTTAAATGTAGCAAATGCAGAAAAATCAGGTAATTTGAAGTCACGGTGACTTGAATAACATACTCATTCTTACAATAGTGTACGATACTCTGTTTCTTTTTCCGCGTAGCGTCGCGCCCGATCATAAAGAAGGTCCGTTCGATGACGAACGCAAGTGAGGCAATTACAATTTCAAGCTTGTAACCTATCTACAGTTTGTTATATCATTGCCTCGAACAGTACTTTTTTGTCGGAAGAAATTGATTTTTCCGCAATCTTAAGATCCCAATATTGGTATTTTCGGAACGCGGCCGGTTCGTTATTGAATCGGAATCGGTTCCCAGGAAAACGTGACGTGTTGGCCGTCGATGGTGACGCGCGTGTAAACGTGTACCTTGGGCGCGGCCGTGGTGGTAGTGGTCGGGGTGGCCTTGTTGGACGCCTGGTTGCGGGCCAGGGCGCCGCGCCTCAGCAGCGAGTTCCGGGGCCTGGGGGCCTCCCCCTCGGGGTAGTCCGCATCCTGGGCCAGTCCCGCCACCACGCACAGCAACACTAGCCTGCAGCACACAAGACCTCAAACCATGACATACTCACTTTTAACATGTATACAAAAAAAATCAACAGCATCAAACAGGAAATGTCATTTCCATGCTGCAATGACAAGGCTCATATGCAAATTAAAAGACAGCACACAGACATTAAGCACAGACCTTCTTAATATAAAGAACAATCCTTTAAACCAGTTTATAATACAAATAATAACATCAGAAAATACATTTTAAATATTAAATCTAAAATAAACGCGTTAGAAAAAAGCGTAGTCTATAAAATAAATTGCAAAGATTGTAATGTACAGACTCTGGAAGAAAAATAGAGACAAGGATCGAATAACACTTGGAGGAATTGAATAAAAATCGAATAAAGGTCATCGATTTGACAGTAAGAGCGTGGATTTAATAAACGTATGTAAAAAAGGAAAGAAACTTGATATTTTACAAAACTTAGCGATTAATAGTAACAAAAATGTAATCAATATTCAAACTATTACCTTCCCTCTTCTGCGCCTAATGACCACGCCCACATACCCACCGGACTCTAATCTCCACCCCACTTTAGTCTTAAGTTTAGTATTAGTGACATTACTAAAGATGGTGCGTTAGCATCGAAAAGTTCTAATCGTTATAAACAAATAGCGAAAGTAAATAAAGTTATCATTTTTTTAATAAAAAAAAATTAAAATAGCCTTTCACAAACTCATACAAGAAAATTTCGAAAAATTGCAATAGTTTTATTTATTTTGAAACAAGCCAAAAAAATTCAGAACCCTGTCGAAATATTGATAAATATACAGAATCTCGTAGCCAGTAAACTCAAAATAGGGGAATGTTTGGAAATCAAGAAGTGTTCTCTTATTAGTATTTAATAATATAATAATAATATTATACAGAGTTATTTCGAAAACATTAATACGTTTTGTAAAAAATAAGTCAGAAATATTGAAAAAAAATGCAAACTTTGATATTGCTATTATTATTATTATTTAAATATGATAATTGTGAATAAATTTTACATGACATTTTATTGTCGCCATAATGCCGAATCTGAAAATTGATTAAACATCTGAGGGTGGAGGAAATAAACGATTCTTATTTTATTGTACATTATATACTGGTGTACATTATATACAATATAAACAACACAGTGGTGATCGCATAGACATTTTATGTATCCAAAAAATAGTTGTAAATCGCACAGGTTATCTGAAACATAAAGCAGATAATAAATAAAATAATTATGGAAATAATCCAAGCAGACACACTTCGTGGAGTTTGGAGTTTGGTTCTGTCGACGGATGTCGGTACACACTACCCTTGCCTTTCACTGCCTTTGCTGGCGTAAGGTGAGTTGAGTAATTGCTGGCAAAATTATCATTCTCACTTCAGGAATGGAGTTCTTTTTATGCGCCACGCAAAATATTGTGAAAAAATGTTTGCAGTTTATGGAGTTTTCGCAAACTCTGTGAACTTGCAGTGTGACTCTCTGTGAATAGAATATTAAAACGTCGCGAGACGACAATAGTTAAAATCGCAAAAAAATACTATGTGGAATTGTAGATTTTGTAGACAGTATAAATCTGGAAACATACTTTTATTAATTTACAATTCGCATAACAAGCAATGTGGTGACACAGCTTGTGAACATTCGACAATGAATAGATTCATGAATAGATTTATAAATAAAAAATTATCTAAAGATGAGTATGCATTTACCCCCTAAAAATTAAAAAAACTCCATAATGTGAACTTTGTACAGTTTCGTAATGATCTTTGTTAAAGGTTATTTTGAATAATAATCACTGTTGTAACTAAGTATTATATCAACACTACTCGAGTTTCGAGAGAATCAGTAGCTCTCATCGACAGGATTCTAATAGTCTAATAACAGTGTTATTATTTAAAGTTATCCTTGATGACGTTAAAAATATTTATTACAATATTTTAAGAGATGAAGCTATTTACATGGAAAACGTCTATAGAAGTCTTTACAGGCTTATTGCCAGCTACGAAATCTATGTATACTAACTATATCATTGGAAGGACCATAGATGTCTCTAGCATATTCCATTCAAATTTATAAAAAAAAAAAAACAGATTTAGAACATATATTTATAAAAGAAAAAAATGATAATGTATAAAGTGATCACTCAAGCCAGCTCATACAAGTCTTAAGCCCTGGGCCACTCTATAAAGAATTCCATGCTCTGTTCCCATATTCCATGCTTCATCTCTGTGAGACTTTTATAATCGATCTTAATTAAAAATATCAGGCTGTCCAATGGATTGACCATTGACGGATGCGCAATACTTTTTTCAACAAGATCGCAGACAAGTCTAGCCAGAAGGATGATAACTGGTTAGAACGCCGTTGCAACCAAAGGTCGGAGGTTCGATCTCGGTTGCGGCAACAACAATTTATTATTATTTCTACTGGCTTTGTTTAAAAATAATAAATGAATTTTTAATAAAACAGCATATTACTAGTGACTTTGCGATTTTCAGAAGATAATAGTTATATCGTGATAAAAACAATTTAGATAAATCATATATTCATAAACTTCTTTTGCCGATATACAACATTCCCAATGAAGATTAGAATTTCAAGGGTATTTTTTTCATATAAGTTTTGTTCATTTTAAAACGAATAAACCCTGTATATCTTAAATATAAATATGAAAAATATTATATATGTAGAGCCTTCTCGTTTGTCATTTCATTTTACCTGCATTGTTGAGTAACCTGTAAAATTGAGCAAACTTATTGACCTTCAACACTTAAGGTTTAGCGTATTTTATAATTTAGATTATTTGTTTATTCTAATTCTTGTTTTAATTTTAATTCTCAATTGATATTTTTTTAAACCTAAAAATTACTTGACACGCAAAAATCAACTCTTAACCGTTTTACTAATAAAAACGTCAATGGATATTATTATTCCTACTACTGTGGATGCAAGGATTTGTATGACTTACATTTTATTTCTTATGTTCGTATATGGTAGGCGTACACGCAAGTGTATCCAAGTTATGAATGAATGAATATTTCGTATTGAATACTTAAATTCGAAATGAATAGTTAAAATTCCTTCATATAAATCAAATTACTATTGTAATTCGCCTCATAACGTTGGACGATTAATAACAGAAAAATATTTCAAAATTAGTCGATTTTCTTGTTTTAAGGATGTTTTTCTTGTTTGTCTTCAACAAGAACTACAAAATTATTATGGGACAGAGCTTTTTGTCCCATAATACCACTGAGTACAACCCGTAAATAGTTGTTGTATAAGGTGAGGGAATTAAACCTAATATAATATATATAAGTGATTCCTGGTTTATCTAAACCGAATCAATCTTTTCTAAGAATCATCAACTGCACGTTTAAAAAATTCTCGAAAATTCTTATTTCATCATATAATTAGTTTCACTTCACGCGCATCGTACATGAGTTGAATTCTTTTACATATTAATTTCATATTTCCTTATATTTCAACAACTCTGAAAGATAACTGATTCTTACTTGCAAAAATGGAAAAGCTGAAACAAATTATTTATTCAAAGTGAGACTCAAAGCACATTCGTAAAAAGTTTCTGCGCACCTTCTTTAAAGACATTTTTTTTACTGAAAATAAATGGATCATTTTGAAGCTTCATAATATCATGATTTTCTTTTTAGAGCTGTAAAATGTCGCGTTGACCTAGAAATTCCAGACGGATTAAAATATGTTAATCACGACGCCAAAGCGCATTGTTCGAGAACTTTTGCAGCTTAAGGCAAACAAGCTTTCCGTTTTATAATAAAGATAATTATTTTACATTAGAAAATAATGTCGATCGCACTTGTTATAGACATTTATTATTTTGATAATGATTCTACTTGTCAAGGACTATATTTCCTTTTTCATCAATGCTGCAAAATGGTTTTAAAATAGTCATTTTCGTAATGCTTGAAAGTTGCAACTGATCGCTTTTTTAATTCTGTAAATGATTTAAATTAATAGAGTAGTGATGTATTTAAATTCAGAGAATGCAATTTGCAAGTGTCTAGGCCAGTTCTTGTTTCTCAACACGTTTTCTGCCAAAGCTGATATTACACTACATTCTTGTATCTTGCAAATACTCGGTCGGATAATAATTTTATATTCATTGGTAATACTACTGCTTCATCATGTAAAAAAGACTTTGAATTTTTCAAACATGAGTATTGGAGATGACTGTATCTTTCTTCTTAACTCACAAGACTAAATATTTAATTCAAAAGTGTTAAAAAAAGTCGATTTTCAGCGTAAGGAAATGTTCAAAATACATACAAGTAAGAATATAGTCGATGAAATGAATGAATATATATATATATATATTTAAAAGTACTATATATCTACAATTTTATGGGAATGATTTTAACTTTAACCATGGATGTCGATAGCTTAATTATATTAAAATAAAATAAAAACCATAATACATACATTCATTTCTTTCCGACATTCCAACAGGGGTGGAATCTGTGAATGTTATATTGTGTATAGTGATCAGGTGATATGAATGATAGGTCGTGAGCCCTGTAACGCCCAAAAAAAGACTTCCTTAAATGCTTTCCCATATAACTAACTTCGTTTCTGTGAGATATCTATAATTTATCTTAATTAATGAATAAAAAGCGACTATTTTTAAGTGTAAGACATTCAAAATCAAAATACTGATCCTCAGTAAACTTTGTTAGTTGATGGATCTAAATAGATCTATTATAATAAAAAAGGATGTGTCCGTCAATACCAAAATTGTTCATGACAGACATTAACACACAATTGCTTGTGTTAAATAGTCAAAACAAATTTATGAACATCTTTTTTCAGCATTGCCACACAGACATGTTTTACATTGCCACATGAAAATATGTAGTTGACATTTTAAAATATTTGATCTTTACCAATTAGCATACCTCTAAAATTAGCACTTTTTTGCCATTCCACAACTATTTTACGTAATAACAAAAAGTATTGGAAGTCCAAGTATTTAAAAGAGAAGATGTGTAAACTTGAAATTTTGGCGTAGCCCTAAGAAAATTTCGAGAAATTACAACGCAAATTATGGACACGATTGTGATTAGCAAAAGTTGTTCTCTTCTTGTTATTGTTTAGTCAAACTTAATAGTATTAATACGATTGGCGCCGGCTAGAGACTCGACGAGATCGGATTGAAGAGTAAAGAAAAGTCTGTTTTCTTTTCCATTTCCATCTTGCCTATTCCTACCCAGACTTCCCTACTTGTAAATAGTCCAATATGATAACATATATCCAACTGTGGGATTAAAATATGTGTATTATTATATAAAATTTACTTACTTTATATAATTTTTATTACTTTACTATTACAATTACAACAAACTTATATTTAATTATTTATTATATTTTAATTATCATACGTATACGGTATATGCATTTATTTCATATTTTGTTTTGCAGGAAAAGTACAAAAATACAAACTAAAAACAATTGCGTTTCAGACACCCGCATAGAATATTTACAAGTAGTTATGGTTCAAAAAAAAATTATTTAAATAAATCAAATTTATTTTGATGAGAATCGAACCCCGGTGTTCCGTGAGACAGGCAAGAATACTAACCATCGCACCACCGATGAATTCGAATGAAACGTGACAATAAGCAATTACAAAATATAAAGATCTTTATTAATAAGGTTTTAAATGATTAATCTTGTTATGGACTTTACTATTTTACAAATAAAATTTGATTTCGTGTTCAAATTTTATATTGGCGAAGTAAAAATAATAAAATATAAATGAAAGCTTTGATTCTAATACAGAAAATAGTATTATATGCGAATAAAAGAATTAAATACATAATTCTATAGGGGAATGCTAAGATGATAGAGCGCTTGCTTAAAATGTGAGAGCGGGATAGCACCTTCAAAAAAATTATTATATTTTTGTAGGCGCCTGGTATGCGTAAAGGTGAGAGCATATAAAAAGTTAACTAGGTTATCCGATGAATAATATGTGTTAAAATTTCAACTAGGATTTGCAGTATTACTACTATTAATACTATTTGTAATATTTATAATTATGAATAATTGAACTGTAAAAGGATCATTTCAAAATATATTACAATTAAATTATTCGATTGCAAATATACCGGTGAAATATGGGCTTGCGCAGGTCTCTAGAGACTGGCTGGTCTCAGTTTGCATTTGACTGTAAAGTAAATGACGGCGATTAAACGAGGTTCAACTTGAATGTAACGACAAGTGCTATCCTTGTCCGTGGTATCCCAATACGGAATAACTGTATTTTTTGTTCTGTCCACGGCGAACTACACCGAGCGATATTACAATAAACTAGTTTAGTCAGAATCGCTCCGTTCTGCCAGTGTATTTGTTCGGTAAATGCGCCGAGACTCGCTCGCCTTGAATCTGCGGTTTGGGAAACTTATGATTATTGGTAACCGATATTTACCAATCATTAAATAACGGGAAAGATGCATACAGGATCTGTCGTTACCCAACCAAAACTCGAACGTCACCTTCGATCTTACAACGTTGCCTTGCACATGTATTACTATTCAATTATTGTAATTTTCTCATCTACAAGGAAGTGGAGGATTTTGATAGAAAATTGTAATTTATTTAAAAAAAATGTAATCGTGTATCATAAAACAATTTTGAATTAAGCGCGATGTACGTCATGATTCATCTCATTCAACATTTTTCAATCTTGTTGTCAATCAAGACTGAAAAATGTTGACGAGGCAGGACGGAATAGTGTGGCATTCTATTACCTCGGCCTATAGCAGTTAGCAAGTAGTTTTATTATTTATTTATTTTTTTGGTGATCGAAATCCTACTTCACCCCAAACAAATATTTTTGAAGTGAGAGAATTATTCCGATTTTGATTGAAATCTGTCGCAAGAAGAGGTTGTATCAGTGTCGGCCATATTTCCCCTCTACCTCGAGAGAACATTCTATTCAGCGATATCTACATCCGTGTTACGTGCTTCTAAAGGTCGCGACACCACTTTCTGCGCTCAGCAGTTGTTGCAACTTCTTAATGTATTCACATTTTTTGTCTCACAGAATAATATCTGTGTAATTTGGGTGATCTAATGCTTGCAATCATACTAAAATAATTATTCAAAGAACTGTACAACGAGTGAAATATGTTGTTGATGCAGTCAAGAATGTCTTTCTGATAAATAATTCAACTGCACACCTGCTTCGCGATACCCACGGAATAACTAAAGTGGCATCTAAAGAAAGTCTGAATTGATCGGAAGTATGCGGATTAAAATATGTCTTGAGTGGGGGATTTAATTCTGTTCAGGGCTTCAAATATATATGAAAATCTCAACTGCATGGTGCATATTATTAATTATATAAGTGTAATTCTGTTGTACCATCTCACAGTGACGTCAATCAAAAAAGCTTCGAAACATTCATGAGTTCGCCTCCATTAGTGAGATGATTAAGAATGCCTGAGATTCACACCGCAGTTACAAAGGCAATATATTAGTGGGATTAATTATTACTTATTATATTACATAGCCAGGCGGACATTCGCGTCTACTGGACAATCTACTTTCCGTAGTATTATCGAGATACATGTGGAACTGGTTATGGACACATGTACGCATTCAAAATATTACTCGTGGGTGTTGGTGTTTGAAGTTTGTCAGTAGGTCAGGCTAAATCATAACAAAGTATGTAAGAATGTAGACTATAACGAAAAAAATGTCGCGAAAGTGCTGACCTACGTATAATTTACGTAATTATCCTTGGTTCATTTAACGTTTGACTGGGGATATATTCAATAATTATTCATGTTATTCACAAATAATATATCCTTGTATTTAATTATTTCAGGAGACCACACCGAAAAGTGACGATCTCCGACGAGATAGATCACTATGCAAATTACGTATTTTAAAAATATCCACATTATGCAGATTTAATTAAGTCACACCATCTTTGCTGAAGTTTTGTGTATTCCAATGAGATTTTGTGTTGTGAAATTGCCGGCTATGGACACAGTGGACAAAAATTTTTGTACGCTTGTGCATTAATTGTAACGGCGATTGTGAACTGTAGCTTTTGAGACTTGAATTCTTATTCGTAGCACGTTATAATATATGCTGCTCACTTGGTTTTCTTTCGAGCTACATGTGAAAACTGTCAAGTTCACGTACCACTTCCATAAAGTGAAGCTAGTAAAATCAACATATTCAATTATTCTACGGTGTGTACTCCAGAAAAACACTATTGAGTTTTGAAAGTGGCAGATTTAATTCTGTCGGAACATAGACTGCTACTTTCTGGAGATAGATATTTATTTTTTACTGCTTTGGCTAAACACGATCAAAAGCAGAAAAAATCACGTCTATCTATTTAAAAAATCAATATTGTATTTTTTAATCACATTGTACGCGGAACTGAGTGGTGTTTTTAAGTTTTCAGATGTCAAATAAGTGTAAGTTTTTATAATGAATACTTTAATATTCTGCACGTGCTTAAATTAACATTTTTTAGACAGGTACCTTTATCAAGGATATTTTTTATCGATCATTATAAAAAAGTACAGGTCTATCTGACGCGAGTATCACAGCTACGTATTGCTTAGTATAATGTTATGTTCAAATACCTACCTATTGTACCTTGTTTTCCTTAAATACTTTACTTAAGTATGATTTTAGTGTCAAATATGTTTAAAACAATAACAGTATTCAGATATAACAAGACTTTAATGTACATTGTTAAAAAAGCTTGTGGTTTCACAATTGTCGCGTAAATTTATTATTGACTTCGGTATATGGCATTTTCACCAACGAAATTTTCTAAATTTGTGAAAAATTCCAGAGTTGGAGATATTTTTTGCATTACAAAATTAAAACATTTAGCAGAGGCGTGCACTTCGATTTAAATAAGTTGTAAATAAGTGTATTTCGAAACAACGGTGATATAGAGTTCAACAAATCTAAATGTAATATATATATATTTTTGTAAATAGAGATGCGAACACGGAAAACGTGTCACATTAATATTCTTACTATTTTCAAACTAAGCTAAATGCTTGTGCTATGAAAATAAGACTAAAATGCTGGTCTGGATCTTTGGTCTGGTCTTTGGATCACGAGGCGAGAGTCCTAACCACAAGACCAACAAGCAACTCACGTATTTTACATAATAGGTATATTAAACAAAAAATAGTCATGTAATAAGTTCGCAATTTAATGTATTATTAATTAACTGAAACTAAATAACAAAAATAACTGTGTAGGTATGTACTTTGTAGAATTTTTCACAAAATCTATTCCATTCCGAGCTAAGTGTAATTCTAATCTAGCTAATACATTTTTATTTGAGGCGGACCTAAAAATACTCATTCTTTTACATAATTTTTTTTTTGGCATTTTTATATTATAATATTTTCAAGAATATATTTCCCACATATATTTTTCTAGTTAAATAAAAAATTCCCAAGCAAAGTGCCTCCAGTTCAGATGAATACAAACGCAAGTGACATACAGACCATAGTGTCTATACAGCATCGTTATTAGCAGCATAACCTAAGTCCACGCCTGGTGTACGCGAATGGTACCTATTTAGATACACAGTGCCTACACAACATATGTATGACGTGATTGCCGAATTATTGTACGCAACGTAAAAAACTGATTATATAATTTAACACAGAACTAGAATCTCAGCAACAAAGTCGTGATTGCCTGGCAACAATTAAAAAAATTGTTCAATTTAAAATATGTTATAAAAAAATCTATTACGTGATGATTTTATGTCTGACTGACTCTATTCTATTCATAACTGACACTATGATTTAAGTACTATTATGGTGCTAGAGATACAACAGTCAAGCATAGCAGGTAGATAACTGATGAATGTGTGAGTTAAATGAAATAGGTTTATTTAATTTATTTTTTGTTAAATTGCTAAAATAAATCGCATGTAAAACCTACTCACACTTAAAAGTAATTTTGAAGTGATAAATTAATAATAATATACTGTAAAAAGTAAATAAAAAATGTTTATTAAATCGTAAGAATTCAAAATACATTTATTATTATGTGAAAACCTGCGTTGACAAACCATTTATAATTGTAAATTAATTATCTATTGATCTGGGATGCATGTATGGCCTTGCGAATTTTTTTTGCGATTTGCGTAATATATTTAATTATTGCATAACCTCGCGATGTCGCACCGGTGATATAGAGTTCAAAACCTTCGCATACAACAAGTTCCAATGCATTTCAGGCGTTCTCGATATTAGAATGTATAAAAAAAGAAATGAAGAAACAAGTTTCTCCAGAACCTTAAATTCTCAAAATTTCATATAACATTTGGTGCATGCAAACTTGAAATAAGAAGAATATTTCTTTCCTGAAATAATTAAATAGCAGGAAACGATTTAAGGCCTACTTATCCTAAAACAAAAGATGGAATTTAAAAAATACTTGGCGCTACACATTTTTTAATACATCCCTCGGAAGAAAATATTTAATGCAACCTAGAACGGAATAAATGTAATTGATTATGTTATATACAAATTCAACGATGTCTCATGAATACAAGCTTGTAATTACCTACCCACAAAAATACATTATGTATAAAATTTCACTAAAATTAAAAATTCTGAACAGAAGTCGGAGTGTGAAAGTAATTCGGTTGTTTTCTTTTGTCCAGCGAATAAAATATTTCTCTGAATGTGTTTGTGATACTAACGGCACACTTTTTTTTGAAAGCACGGGTTTCGCGCATAACCGCTCATTAACATTTTAATACAGTACATCGTTTGACTCTGGCGTGTGCATTTATAAACGAGCGCTTTTACAAATACGTTTATATTTATATACAAATTGTACCTGTATCCAAGTATGTACATTAGAAATAACTTGTATTTATCCAGCGGAGCATCTTTCCCCACCAAATTAACTAGATACATAATACTAAACACTTTCCCGTATCTAATGTCGGCGGACTGGTATTGGGCGAATGCGAGCCTTGTAGACGGGCTGGCCGTGCTTGATGTCGTATCTGCGTCGCGGTATAAAAGTTTAACAATTTAAATAATTTAACCTTTAGCCGGCTAAACGAAAATCTTCATAAATTAACGATTGTAAACTGATTATGAAATCGAAAATGATTTTAGACTTTTTGAATGAACACCAGGTGTAATATTTCAGAAAATAATAGGTTTAGGTACTCGGCAGCATATAAATTTCGCGCCTAAATAAAATAAATATTTAGTGGTAGTAATTCTATTTCACAAAATAATATATGCACTCACAATCTACATTTTTTATGAATTTTTTGGACATTAAAACGTATTTCAAAAATCAACTTTCAAAGCGCAGTGATGAATTTTTTCCAAGTAACTTGTAGACTATACCAAAAAATATAAACAGTTGTGCCTATATTTATTTTTTTATTCCCTTAAGTATATATTATATATGCTTAAGTTAACAATAAATGTTTATTGACTGTTCTGAAAAAGTTTAGTATTTAGATTTAGATTACATGAACAAGAACAGCATCTCTTCTTCTGAGCCTACAGGTATGCGAGCATGCTACTAATACATGCTCCTGATGTGGCACTCAAGGTTAGGCATATCTAGTGACAGTTGTTTCATTTTCTCAAGGAATTCGATAGAGACAGTGAATAACTGGATTCTGATTTGCATCAAGGATTTTCTCATAAAATATAGACCCAATAAAAGATCTTATTGATATGACTTTTTCCTCTCGGAGCGTGTAAACATATTTCTTCAGCACAATCAATTACCATCTACTGAGTCCGATTACCAAAGCCTATGCAATTGTTAGGCGAGTATTAGAACAAAGCAATTTTGTACATTTCAGATATCATTTCGCAACTGTTCTAGTAATTTTAAAGCCGGTTTTCTGTATGAAAACTACATTGAACCAATACCACAGATGGCGACCTAAATTGGTCAACCTTACCGGAAGTTAATTGTATTTTTAATCGTGAAATATGTAAATATCGTGAAATTAACAATACAAATTTTAACATCAGTCAAAAATATTTAGTACATAAAGGCACATTCTTCAATAATAGTTTATTTTATCACCTTAATACGATTTCGCATTTTAACGCTCTACAAACTTTGCGAGGTTTTCGATACGATTTACTCAATGTGGTTTCGTTATATCTACCTACGGTGCGCAGAGCTATTTCATGCAGGTAACCGTTTCGAAAAATCTGCCTTCGACATGAAGGTGTATTATTTTAAGCGGGATTAAAGGCAAATTTAAAATACTTAAGTAATATATTATCGAATTATCAGGTCATCAAAATGTAGTGGCCTTGCCCAATAAGGTGGCGAAAGTGTTGTGCGAACATTTTGCTCGGAGACTTGTTTTGTATGATGTATGTCGCAATATTGAATATGAGCTGATATTAAACAACTTCATTGTATCTCAAATTAAACGGATTGTGCGACAATCATTTCTGCCTAATGAAAGAAATACACCAAGAACTAAAACATATTGCTTAAAACAAGTACAAACGCACATGAAAACATTTTTAAATGCAATAAATATAATTAGTAGTGTGAAACAAAAGACGCAAAAAATAAATACGTATTAAATTATAAATAAAAAAAAGAAGTTAAATATCTAGATGTGTGTGATATAACAATTTAAAAATAAATCAAATTTTAAATGATGAAATTTCGTCGAAACTGTACGAAATAATATTTTTTATATTATCTCTAAAAATAAACACACTTTACACATTATTTTACATGAGTTAAAACTGACATTAATCAAAACTCCGCATATAATATGCAAAAGCGATAGATTGTTAAAAAAATGATAAACAAATATCCGAAAATATGATAATGATTGTAGCACCGTCACTCGATACACAGTAGCATAAAAAATGTGAGATGGAATTAGTTAAAAATGTGAAGAGGGACTCACAGAAATGTGCAGTTCATGTCTCGATAGTCTGGGGATAGCGGCGCGAGTGGTGGACCGTGCGTGGAACCAACTGTCCCGGCCGAGCGCCGACATCTCTATTTATCATTTCTCGGTCGCAAGCGCGCCGCGGTGCATACGCGGGATGCACGGACCTCCGGCATTCCGGCAGAACTGCCTGACGAGGATATCGCCCCATCGTCCGCTGTCTTCCACCATCGAGCCCACAATTGAAAATATAACTGCAAATCCCTCAAACATATTTAATCCAATATTCTAACAAAATCGGCGACTTGTAAATTAATTTGTGAAAACATTAATAACCTCGCAGGAATATATTCCTGCCTTAATTATGAGTCGAAAATGTTCAGGCTATCATGGCCTAATATCAATAGTTAAGGAGATATGCGACATCGAAGTTTGCATTTTTTTTTCAATATTTCTGACTTATTTTTTTGTAAAACGTTGGACTATCGTTATAGTAACTTATATCGATTACGATAAATTCATCAATTTCAATACAAATTAAATAAAATGATAAAAACCCCGAAATTTTTCCAATTGGAATGTTTTCCAATTGGAATTCGAAGGTTTTTATTTTTTTATTTGACTTGTATTAAAGGGAATGAATTATTCATACTCGATATAAGTTACTGTAATGATAGTCCAACGTTTTGCAAAAATTAAGTCGGAAATATTGAAAAAAAAAATGCAAACTTCGATGTCGCATATCTCCTTAACTATCGATCAAGGTCATAATAGCTTGAACATTTTCGACTCATAATCAAGGCAGGAATATAGTCCTGCGAGGTTATTAATGTTTTCCAAATAACCCTGTATACTGTATAACAATTATAAGTATAATCATTATAATTGTCCTAAAGAAGGTTGAGTCCAACCGAAACTAGTTGACAAATATATAGCGATAAAGTGGTTTTAAACATAGTATTTAATTTATTCTTAAATTTCTTATAATTACAAATCACCCAAAATCCAATATTCTAACGAAATCGGCGACCTGTAAATTAATTTGTGATGATTGCAAGCATTTCTGTGCAGGATTAATTGGAAAAGGTTAATAACCTCGCAGGAATATATTCCTGCCTTGATTATGAGTCCAAAATGTTCAACCTATTATGACCTAATATCAATAGTTACGGAGATATGCGACATCAAACTTTGCATTTATTTTTCTATATTTCTGAATTATTTTAAAGTATATTATAATAACTTATATCGATTACGATAAATTCATTAATTTCAATACAAATTAAATAAAATGATAAAATCCCCGAAATTTTTCCAATTGGAATTCGAAGGTTTTTCTTATTTTATTTTACTTGTATCAAAAAAAAAGAATTTTTCACATAATAGCTTGAACGTTTTCGACTCATAATCAAGGCAGAAATATAGTTCTGCGAGGTTATTAATGTTTTACAAATAACCCTGTATATGTAGGTAAAACTTATGATCCCTAAAATATATTTTATCCAATACCTACTCTAACGAGATCGAGGTCTTATAAATTAATTTGTGATGATTGCAATCATTTTTTATGTAGGTAACACTTATAATACTTTTGATAATATAAGTAGCCGTTTCGAAACACTTAAGATGTATAAATAGCAATAATTATTCTGAATTTTCTAATCATCATTTGAAAACAAACCATTATTTTGATATTAATAAGGGTTTAGTTATTATATATACAAATGTATATAAATAAAAAGAGAAGCTTGTTGGTCCTGTGGTTAGGACTCTCGCCTCGTGATCCAAAGGTTGCGGGTTTGAACCTGACTCCAGACCAGCAAGTTAGTCCTATTTTCATAGCACAAGCATTTAGCTTAGTTTGAAAATAGTAAAAATATTGATGTGACACGTATTCCGTGTCTCTACTTAAAAAAAAAATATCATAATATTAGAAATTATAAAAAGTTTTGGTAACAAAATATATTTTATAAATAACCAAATCCTTTCTGCAGATAGTTACCATTTGAATTTGTTTTTACATTAGTTTTTAAATAAGTTATTCAATAAATTCAATAAATAACAATAAATTTATTCAACTCCCATATATTTCGAATTTTAATTTTTAGTATACGTTATATGGTGATGAAGGGACCATCGGTCTCGAAACATCTTGGTAATTTAATAAATAGTAGTAGTTTCTTTTTATTATTGTATATAATAAAACCACAGATATTTTGTATTGAAAAAATTCCAACGAAACCTGAAAACTATTTATTTAAAGTATTTTATTCAGAAATCGACAATAACAGTTAATCAATAATTTGTCAATCCAAAACACATATGGAAATCGTTTAATAATAAAAGAAAAGTTAAGTTAAGGAACACTTAAGGTGTTTAAATAGCAATAATTATTCTGAATTTTCTAACCATCTTTTTGGCCATGGATCATTATTTTGAAATTAATAAGGGTTTACAAATTTTACACACAAATCACAGTTTATATACAGAATCACAGTTTTATAAATTAGAAATTTTGGAAATAAGAAAATGTGTTAATAGTAAATTGAATATTATAAATAACCAGGTCCTTTTTACAAATAGTTATCTTTTAAATTTATTTTTGTGTTTAGTAGGTACTTTATTTTCATTTTCATTTTATATTCATTTTCCATATACAACTTTTTAATATTTTGATTATCCATACTTAGATATTTAAATTTAATTTTGTTTAGTATACATTTGTTATCCTGACGAAGAGGCCATGGGCTCTGAAACATGTCGAATTTTTTTCAACAAAAAAGTGGTGTAAACAAAATTTATTTCTATAAAATATAATATTAAAAGAAACATGACAAAATCAGATTGACAAAACATTATTTTGCTCTCCTGTAAAGTTTGAAATAATCACTAACGCCCTTTTGGCTTTCTACCCTCGATATTATGAAGTAATTCTCTCTCTCTCTCTCTCATATTATTAAAGATTAATATTATTTTAGGCATGAATGTGCTTAAATTTATATTTAAAAACACTATGAAATAGTGAAGTGAGTTCATATCTAAAAATACGTATATTTTTTACGAATTTAGACCCACGAATTCCTGGAAAGATTGGTAAAATATTATAACTTGTTTTTATTATTGTTATCCGATAATATTCCTCATTCTCATTATAACAAGTTTGTTAGGTTAGCAAGACTCCAAGAAGATGGGACATAAAATTTCTATGAGAAACGTCACATCATCTGTAAAAATTGACCGTTGACCGAAGGACGTTGTATAATATAATAGCTGCCAAAACATGATTGCTATCTTGAGAATATACGGGAATATGTAATGATTTCGCACACTCAGTGCAGTGTTAGGCATTTCATCAATGAAATCATTTTCTCCGGAATAGAGAATAAAATAAATTAAGAGTCGACGTGTGGATATTGATAGTTAATTATTACGAATTGTGCAGAAAGTTTCGGTGTATAGTTTTCTGGGATATTCTGCCGTGTATACGTGACCTCTCTGGCCGATTTTTCGGATCCCATTGCATTGGGCTGATGTGATGAGTGTGTGTTGAAGTGTGGGTTAAGTATTGAATTGAAGTAGAATCCATCATCAAGGCTCATCACATCAGCCCTGATGATGGACTCTGCAATGGGATCTGAAACGTAGGCCAGAGAGGTAACGTATACACGGCAGAATATCCCAGAAAACTACGCACAGAAGATTCTGGACGGCCGTGAAAACCTGAGAACATTTTGTGCAAAAAGCAATATTAATTTTAAATATATTGCAAAATACGAAGTCGATCAGAATTAGCAAACTTGGGAAATCTCACTTTTTCTACATTTTAATATCAATACATGTTTGATTGACAAATATAAATTTTATGCATTCGATGACAGACATCACCAGTGTAAAAATTTGAAACTTATTCGTCTGTATCCAGTTTTGAGAGGCGATAGTGATGGAACTTCAAACATTTAAAAAAAAAAAATTCTGTGACACAATTTTTATCAAAAGTAAGATATATTTAATAAATTATTTAAGAAGTCTTCTTCCTTGCATTGTCCCAGCATTGAGTCGTCCAGGAATTCTTTGGTCTTCCTCTGGATGACTGTCGACTATACTATAATTATTAAATTATTTGAAACGAAAATTTGTTAGATCATTTATATCACCACCACGAGTCTGCCTGCAAAGTTTCAGCTCGATTGGATTACGGGAAAGGGTTTAAAAATCGATCCAAAGTTTTTCCAAAAGACAACAAACCGTAGACGCGTTAAAAGAAAGGGAGTAAAAAATGAACACATCCGTTATAGGACAGTTTATTCGTGAATATTGAAATGACATGTTAATATATTTGTTTTTAAAATTTTTTATGTATGATCAAGTAAACGATATAATTTTGCGATTGCCACATAAATGTCTGTTGAATACATAAAAAATTACAAATATTGAAAAAAACGAGTACACATTGTTTCATGGTGACGCTAAGAGCGTGTAAATGGTGTGTTGTCAAGGTTTGTAAAAAAAATCTGTATAATTTGATGTGTGTTGTATTGGGGATAAGGATCGTCATTGAAACAAACTAATTCATTTTAATAGAGTACTACTATATTTTGATGATAATGTCATTATCATCAAATTATAGATATACTACAGGGTCTATGGATATGGGTACAACTAATAGTAGATATAATTGCCTTATATTCGTTTTAAAGTTGGTGTGTTCAGACTTCATTTGGCCAGTTTACAAGAGCTCAATTAATCGCTTTAAATTTAATAATACTAATAGATATTTTAATATTTATTTAATTTTTAAATATAATATTAATTATGAACAGTTTTTCTAAATTGAGACATATTTTTTGTGTTAAGTGTAGATTTAGAAAAATTGGTCGTGAAAATAGAACATTCTGTGAGTAGATATTCTTCATCGAAACCAAATGGAAAGCGACCTCTTGGCAGACCCAGATCAAGATGGAATGTCTGTGAGATAGATCTGAAGACGATCCATGTTCCTAAAGAGTTGCGTGAAGGGTGGTTTCTAAAGGGAAGTAGATCGTAAAGGATAAGATTATTGTGGCTGGAAAGTCTGTAATCTGCAAAGACTCATTAACAAACAAACAAGAAATATTAGAGTCCAAGTTAGTATTTATCCACATTTATCTATGTAAGTATACGTACGATGCAATAGGTAACAATTGTTATAATATAATTTGTCAATGCAATATAATCTATAATCTAAATAATAATAAAATGTCTAATATTAATAATTTTTTGTTAGTGTATGTATAGCGTAGTCGTAAACTACATTTAATCCTCCAAATTACTATAACAGACCAGGGCAACATAGTACGGTAGCAAAATTCTGTGAAAATAAGAAATGATTAATAATTATTATACCACATTTTCAAAATGAATACAAACTTTAGCATAATAAAAACATAATTTTAATGATCATCCCCACTTAATTCATTTCAATTTTCTCACTATTCATGGTCGACGGTCGTGTTAAGGTTTACAATTATTATTCCTTCATTTTTGGCTCATTATAGATGGAATTCTACAGTTCCATGTCTAATTTAATTTTAACGTTTCACTTTTCTAATCGGTATAAACAACCATTTGATGTTTTTTCAGAAATAACATTTCCCGTTTAAAAAAGGATCTAACACCATTTAATTGTTATTTTAATATCATTATTATTATCTGTTATTAATATTTTTCGAAAGTAATCATTTTTTTGTATTAGATTTTTGCGTACAAACATTGTAGGTTTTATTTTATTACTCAATTGATATAACTTTGACAATATATTTTCTTAAATAATAGACCATACCAGCAATAAATTAATTAAAATCTATCACACCTCATTGATGAAAAATAACAATTTTAATTTTATGTCGCACATCTAAAACTTTACATTCAAAATACTTATTAGCGTTAACGTTTTATATATGTACATATACATAATGGTGCGTTGTCCCAACCCCAACTTATTTGTACTGACAACAGACAAAAATAATCTACATTTAATTCCCTTAAAATACTTACAAGGGATGAAGCCACCATCCTTTCGTAATTAATTTTTAAAACGAGTATAAGTGTGTTACATAAATCTTTTCCATAGTTTTAGTCTTGCGATAGCTTTTGGTTAAGACGTAATATAGATGACACGCCATAGGAAACTTCATTCATACAAATAAATTATTTCCATAGGACGATAGATTATTACAGGTATTAAATAATATTAACATTGTTATCTCTACCTGAGTTTAATAATATTTCATATTTTTTTCACAACCTATGTCTCGAGAGAACAGAATGTCTCATCGAAAGGTGAAGTATCAAACGTCGACGAGAGATTGTTTCTAAAATAAAACACAAATTACTTTGTTTTCACCACTATATTAGATTAAAAAATCTACATGTTTCGAGAACAATGTTCTCTTCGTCAGGATTATTGTGTACACAATAATCCTGACGGAGAGAACATGTAGATTTTTTAATCTAATATAGTGGTGAAAACAAAGTAATTTGTATTTTATTTTAATAATAATGTCACCACAAAGTTTAATCCTTCATACAGAAGAAGAAAACATATTCTTCGAACAGTTAGATTGTTTCTCTTGAACCTTAAGTAGCACAAAAAATTTCATATAATATATTAAACGAGGATAGAGGTAACAAGGTTAATATTATTTAAATTCTATGATAAATAATCTGTCATCCTGAATAATACTCTCTATAATGTAAACGCCAAATCCATTAATAATATTTTTAAAGGCATTATCGCTGGATAAGACCGATGAGACTGTGTCTTTCTGCCTACATGTTCTACGGTTATAGTTCATTTATTTTTGCAGTTCGGTTTTAAAATAATTTTGATTATTGAAAATTGAATATTTCCATAAGACTTATGTTTTCCCTACTTATTACGTTATACTTTAGTTAATTCAATATATAATATATATATATATATATATATAGATAATATATATATATATAATATATATATATATATCCCTGCTCACAGAATTTTTGTAATCGTGCAATTCCGTTCGATAGTCGGTTTATTTTGTTGCTTTTCATATGAAAACATAATATTTCGGACTGATGCAAAGCCAGTTATATCAATCATTCTAGTTATTATTGGCTTTGATTTAATATTGTTTTCTGCTGCTGAATTGTAAAAACAATCGTTAGTTAAATCAAATTGCTTACTACATTGAAGATGGTTAAAATTCCAACTGAGCGAAATTGAGCGTAACGTGCGAGAATAAAAATTTAAGTCTCTGAAGAAATGGAGGCCAAAAATGAAAGTAGATATATAAAACAGTTAACATCACAAAACTGTGGGTATTCGAGAATCTCTGAAAAATATAACGCAATATGTACGTAATAAAATAACTCCTGGCATAAAATAAAATAAATTTCATGTGACCTAGGTGCGCACGCCGATATTTTTTATAAATACAAGTACTTATGATAGTTCGTTTATCAATAAATTTATATTTATGTAAGAGATCATATATGAGATTAGAGTTACATAATCTAGCACAGATTTTTCTCTTTCCTTCATATAATAGTTTGAGGGCGTCTCAAAAGTCTTTCATTATCAAAGAATGAAATTCATCGATTAGTTTTACTTTTCAACACATTCAACATTTTATTTAACTCGAAGGCGTAATGTGGAACCGATCCATGTAAATATTATCGATACATGTAAATATTATTCCGGATCTTTGAGCAACGTCTTTAACCGTATACGAAAAAAATTAAACAAACTAAAAATAATTATAGAGACACATCTCACAGAGACGAAGCTATTTCACTATATATGAGAACATTTATAGAGTTTTTATAGGGTGCCTACAGGGCTTCCGACCTATATTATCGGGCTTAAGTGATCAATTTACATAATGCAACGTTCACCAATTCCACCGTAACAATGTCCAAATATTATCATTTTTTTAAAGTTGTATATATGTTCTTTATTGTTTTCTTTCAAATATTTGAAGACACTACGCTATAGACATGTTTGATCAAAAAATAGTAATTCCCGTGATATAGATGTCTCCGCTGGTAATGATATCTCTATTTTCTTAAAATAAATAAGGTTATAATCCCTGTATAATCCACTCACTAAAGACTTCTATATATGTCTCCTCTATTATTTAGCTTCATCTCTGTGAGACTTTTATAATGTATCTTAATTAATGACTATCCCTCTGTGGACAACACCCAATAATTGTGTTTTCAGAACATATCTAAAAATATTATCGAGACTTTAACTTGATTAATTGATTTGTATTTTTAAAGGAAATTGACAAACTTCATACATGGTCTCGTTATGTTGACACGTAGGTAGGTACACACATACTTCTGTGTAATAAACGCCAAGTAAAATATATTACATATGACTTAATATGTAATACGAGTATGTTAGATAATTTTAATGGAATTTATCAGCGGTAGTTGTCGTTTTAAATATGCACACGATTTTATTAAATCGTAGTTTAATCGCCCGTCAGTTAAGTCCTAAACCGGAGCTTAGGACTGAAATAGTTGAAATGTACTGTTACCGTTTGCGTCGATATCCCTTAAGGTACAGATACACATGCTTATTACTGGCATGCTCATTAGCATGCTCAATACTAGCATGCCCTAACAACTGTACACACTTGCTCATTATTATCATGCTTGTTTTAAGCATGCTCATAAATAAGCATGCTCAAAGCTAACAATTAAACACACATGCTTATGAGTGGCACGCTCTTGTCATGAATAGAGAGGAAATCTAGTTCAAAATTGAAACTTTGCAAACTGAAATAGAAAATTCAAGTGAACCAATAAATAAAAACAGTTCCTGGATTTAATCAAACACACATGCTTACCTATTACTGACATGCTCTTGTCATAGAATAGAGACGCTCTTGTTCAAAATGGAAACTGCAAACTGAAATAGAAAATTCAAGTGAACCAATAAATAAAAACAGTTCCTGGATTTAATCAAACACACATGCTTACCTATTACTGACATGCTCTTGTCATAGAATAGAGACGCTCTTGTTCAAAATGGAAACTGCAAACTGAAATAGAAAATTCAAGTGAACCAATAAATAAAAACAGTTCCTGGATTTAATCAAACACACATGCTTACCTATTACTGACATGCTCTTGTCATAGAATAGAGACGCTCTTGTTCAAAATGGAAACTGCAAACTGAAATAGAAAATTCAAGTGAACCAATAAATAAAAACACTTTTAATTTTAGTTTTTATAATTTTTATTGTAAGATTTGAATCATTCATGTATTTTAATAAAGTTTTATAAACATTATTTCTGGCTATATTATTTTTACATAGCGGTGACCGAGTATTCCACAGACATTCGTGATTCCAAAAAAAGTCACGAAAAGTAATGTTTTATCATCTCCCCAACGCGCCATATTTGTTTCATCTGTCGCGAACTGAGAAGATCGCATTGATAATTGAAACTAGTCGCGAAGCCCGCGAATGACATAAGCATGCTCATAATAAGCAAGACTGTTCATACATGCTCAAAAGATATAAGATAATAGGTGAAAGACATTAGCATGCTAATAAATCAACCGGCGGTTGATTTTTGAGCATGCCACTAATGAGCATGCTCATTATTAGCAATGTGTGTACACACATGCCGCTAATAAGGACGGGCTAAAGAAGGTCAATACTGCGCATGCTCATGTGCCTCTAATAAGCATGTGTATCAGTATCTTTAGATTTGGGACTAGAACTAAAATGCTCAATCGCCACATTGCCTTCTACGTGTGACGACTACCTACTGCTGGTGTTGACGGGCGGAGGTAAGTATGTCGTGTTGCGAAAGTAGGAAACGAATTCAGCGTGTGCAGGAAGTAATTTGTAAACTACACTTGAACTTGCAACGGAAACCTATGAGAATTTGATTTAATCAAATCGGTGTTTCGCTAGGCAGTTCTGTTAACCAAATTACATTTAACAATAATTGTAACTGGTTTGTTGTGGCCTCGGGAAACCTTCCTTATGGAGTATATTATTTTAATAATACGACCACGCACGTAAAAGGTGTTGAAAAATAAATGTAGCCATACACATGCTTATTCATTTTAAATATTAAGCAAACTTTGTATGAAGCACAGAGATTATTTGTAACGTCGAACGTTTTCGAAACCACTGAAATTTTGTCAGGATGTCAGGCACCAAACTTTTTTTTCAAAATTTAATGTGTAAGAAAAGTGAGTCAATCATCAAGAAATCAAATCAATCCATCAATAACCTAATCAAAATCAGTTTACATTTTTAAAACCAAATTCTAAATTGAATATTACTACACTTCTCATTCGTTACCAAAATTCATTTACCAAGGGAAGGTGGTTTTATCTATTGAAAGCACTTTGAGGGAATTAAATATAGACTATATTTGTTAATTGTCAATACAAAAGTTTGAACGATGCACCATTATAAATAATAATGGTTAAATTTAGATAGTTTTAGTCGTGAGATAGTTTTTGGTTTTTATTTTATTTATTTATTTATTCTTAAATAAAAGAAATACACGTTAGTGATATGTCTCTATAAGAGCATGAGTAATCCGAATGAAACGTATTAACATAGAAATAAATTTGAAATATACAGGGTTATTCGAAAAACATTATTAACCTTGCAGGACTATATTCCTACTTTAATTATGAGTCAAAATTGTTCGAGCAACCATGACCTAATGATAGTTATATTACTGACTTATTTATTGTAAAACGTTGGGCTCTCAAAACGGTATTGTGACTCAGGCTTAATTTATAAGGAAAATTTCACACACGTAGTTAACGATCGTTCGAACTCGCTTACGAGAACTGTCACGTGTCACGTGATAAGATTTCATTGGCTTTAGAGTCCACGCATTCTATACTTGTGCAATAATGGTATATACTGCTTAACGTTTTATTTTATATCATAACTTTTCATTTTATTTTCTTCAGTTGTTGTAATTTCTCATCCATAAAAATGTGTAGGTATAGGTATTGTGTTTTCCCCTAATTCCAATATTTTTTGTATCACATATATTTTTGTATCCCATATTTATAAATCGCATATATCGGCAGTACAGTTTACATAGATGTATTGTGACCTAACCGGGAATCGAACATGGAATCCTGAGAATGGGAAACCATGTGACATTAACGATCTGTTGATAATTTGTCTAATAAAAATAAAGATTAAAAGAAAACTCCTCCAAAATCAAGTTATATTAAAATCGAATATTGTAAATGGATTTGGCATTACTATTATAGAGATTATTCATAATGATAATTTAATAACGACGGAAAACATAAAACTTTGTTATTTCTACTTAAGTTTAATTATATTTTTAGTTTCGAGAGTAACAAATCTCTCATCGATAGATGAAGTATTAAACTGAGTACATTCAAATATACATTTTTTAAGTGATTATGTAAAAATACAGATAATTAATTAATTGGGTACCGACATAAGGAGTTACTGGTGTAAAGGTGGTTGTAAAGGGAAAATTGAGAGGAGAGGAGGATAAAAATATGATTGAACTCAAGTAGATATAGCCTAGTTTATGCTTTCCATCCATTAAATGATCATTACTGTCGGATGTTAAAAAAATACGCATTTTAAAAAAGTATCGTTTCAGAATTACTTCCAGACATAAATGCCTTTAATCATGCTCAACCACGTTCCACTGGATGTCTTCTCTCTCCTATGTCTCATCATCTTCTATACTTCCGATTATCCTACCCGGATCCACTCTCATCCAAAATCATCCAGTCATTTACTTACGCCAATACAACACAATTCTGTTTTCAAGGTTCCTCATCAAAAAATGCTAAATTACCAAATGTTAAGTATTCATTTTGTCATGTCAAATTAATAAATATTAAGTATTCATTTTGAAATACAATTTAAATTCCATCTTTAAAATAATGGCGGCCACGTATACACAGATTTAGTTTTATTCAAATTATCCAAAGACAATTTTTATCGATTGATTATAATTAAACTGGTATTCTAAATGTTTTTAATTAACATAAGGAGTAAAGCTAATGTTATAAGATAAAACTTTCCGAATATTTATTAAAAATTATCAACGACGCGAACATGGAAAATAATATTGTTGAATGAGTTTGAAGTTTTAAAATTTGCTCAGTCTGAAACACGTGCTATGATTTACATTTACATATAGAAAATAAAGTTAATCAAGCATTTAAAGTGCTAAGCTTTATTTATTGCATGAGTAAAGTATAAAAAATGCAAGAATTTAAAAACATCTATACTATGGAATTCTTAGAACACATTTCGAATTCGCTATTCCAGTATGACCTACATACAAATATTTACTTTTAACAGAAAATGCGAAAAAATATCGACAAACAGTGATTTTTCGGGCATATTCATTTCTTCACAAAAATATAATTAATTAGTAAAAATGAAGCTATTGACTTATGTGAACTAACACAAATAGTACATAAAATAAAATATAATAAAATAAATAACATTAACAATCATTTAGTAAAGACCCACCATGCACCCACGGCCGTTCTAAGAACTCCCATTTTTTGCTGCAATTGAAGTACAAAATATGAATGCACAAAGTCCATAGTAAATCATTTAGTAAAGCAAATATTAAACAGTTAATTGAATATATTGTAAAAGTAATTTCTATTTTGCCAGGATTTGAATCTTTTGATGCGTGCGCCATAGGACGGAATACTCATTAGGCAGCAATTTGACTATTCACAAATATTATAACTAACTAACCATCACGCTGTGTCCCAGAGAGAATATTACGCCACACTTTTTTTTATTCTGGTCCACTAATTTTGCTTCGTCCACTTTCGTCACTTCTCATGCACCCTCTTCGGTTGTTGAAGCTTCAAACTGAGCCATCCTTCAATTTTGATTTATCTGATTCTGCCAGGTTTCTGCTGCCTTCAACACTCGCCTCATAAATTTTCTTTACCATTCTTTTCTTACACATCCATTATTCCACATGGCCATACCATCTCAGAGATTCTTTCATTATTATGTTTATTACACTACAGCCAGCATTACATTAACTTCAATTCGTTCATTCTCTACTCTATCTACTACTCTGTCGTATAAAGATTTTCCACACCCACGTATGAACGACCGCATTTATACCATATTCAGTCTACTTTCGTTCTTTTTTGCCAATTCCAGGCTTCACGTCCGTACATCAGAGTTGGCACCAGATCTCCATTTTGTACTGCTAATCTTGCTTCCTTTGACAGATTTTCATTGGCTTCATTTCAATATCTCTAGTAAACATGCTTCCCAAATACACAAATTCATTGCTTACCATTGTATCACACTTAGTCACTCTTTTGTCTCTCTCGAAGAACATTACTTTCGATTTGCCCACAGTAATCAGAAGTTCACTCTCCATGCATACATCGGACATTGTAGCCACCATGCACTGCAGATCAGCTTCATTATTTGCCACTAATACTGCATCGTCTGATTACAGTAGGCAAGATATGCTGAGCTTTTCCATTCTCGCTTCTATTGCAAATTCCTTCAGTTCTTTCATACAGTTGTACTTGCACAGGTTAAAAAGACAAGGTGACGTTACGCAACCCTGTTTGACACCTTTTGCAATATCAAAACATGTTGTGAATGCCCCATTAATTCTTATACAAGCAGTACTACCCTGATAAAGGTATGCAATTGCCTGTATGAGCTTACCCTTCATCCCTTACTCGGACAAAACATTCCACAACTTATGTCTAATCACTCTGTCATACGCCTTCTGCAGATCCACAAAATATTATGGTGGGCGTCTTTTGAAAAAAGTGATTGTGACCCTTTAAATTTAGTTTCACAATATTTGCTTGCTGTGCTGCCTGTTATTCAAATCTGGATTGAATTGTTCCAATTACGAACTGCAATTAAGAAAATATGTTTTTTTTAAACTATTTTTTTAAAATGTTTTTTCTTTGTGATATTTTCTTAACCAACCAACAGTATCCAAATCATGCTTTATTCGATTAACTTTAAGGTTCCAACCCGTTTTATCATATGTAAAGTACTAATTTATTTATTTAAGCCTCGTGAATGAAAACATGTACGTTGGAATGTTTGCGTAAACCATGTAACTGGATATGTAAATATATTAATACCAAATTCAATGCTACTGATCAGGTCCAAAAATAAAAAAAATCAATTATCGATATAATGAAGGATAACTGTTAAAAAAAAGAATTTTACCGATGGAGTTTTAATTAATTGTATATATTTTATTTCGACTGCTTCAACGGACAAGTCAGTAACTCAAATTTATCAATTCTTCAGCAAGAGACTTTTTAGTTTTAGATTAAAATTTTCTTAAAATTTTTATTGCGAAAACGATATTTCATACAATTTTGTTATTTTAAGATAATTAAATATGAGCTACTTCCATTTTACTCGAATTTTTGGGATAAATACTAAGCAGTTACTCAAAATGCCAAATTTAAAAAATTAACTATAATTATTTCATGTATGTGTTCATAAATTTATTTAATTTTATTATTCTATTAGACAATACTTTACTGTGATTCTGAATCCATTGTACGCAATTCCCATTGGGAGGTGTTGGGTGCTGTATCTGTATATCTTTATATCTAAAGAACAGTTAAAAAATATGACATATTCGAATAAAACCACTATCACACAATGAAACTAAATTCCACAGTTTTCTTTTTCTAAGTATACAAAGATATACAAACTGATTTGGGAAGACTTCCTGTATTCCTCTCCCCTGTTTCTTTTACGTTTTGTAATTATACGTTTTGTAATTGTAAGAGGTTTTGCACAATATAAGTGACACCAGAAATGGACCCATGTGATGAATGGCAAACAAAAATCGAAACAAACTTCTTTCCCGAGTCCCATAATTTCCGGTAAGTTTCAAAAATATTTCGTTGATACCTTGTCAGTTGGTGCGTACGATTTGTACTTTACATTCTGTTGATTTCTGTTTATTGTTTGAATGATTAATTATATATTTTACATTTTCTATTTCCCCACATTAAATGTCATGCTAAATGCTGAATATTTTTAATTTGCCTTCATAATTATTTTTTCATATTGTTCAAGAAACCTGTGTCTTGTTTCAATCTAGTTCTTAAGTATAGTTATATAATAATATGATTCTTCAATTCATTCAATCAATTCATCATCATTTAAAAAAAATCATCAAAAAATTATACTTCATTATTTAATTTGAGCCTGTTTGATTATTCAATAAAACTCTATAAAATTTAAAATATTAAATCAGCCTGTATGTGATAAGGCGGCTCATGATAATTTCATAAGTAAATAATTCGTATATTCCTTAACTAAATCTAATTAAGAATATTTTTCTCCAGTCCATGAATGCGTAAATATATTTAAAACAGTGTATGTACTTATGCATAGATAATTACATTGTTTGAATGTTAAAATAAGCAAACAATTGAATAAAAATACATATTTGGGTTTAGGTATATACGAGGACACGCCGAATTTTTATTATTACTTGGGGGAACCTTATATTATTTATATTATGTATCTGAGACACAAACTGAATTAGCATACATAAATTAGCATAAAATTATAAGGGATTTGAGCATGTTGAATAACAATGCAAAAAATAACATTTTTTTATGTAAAATCTTCATATTCTAGTGCTTATCCGGTTATTGAAGGTTAGCAATCACGCTGGAAAACATTGCCTTGTTTTCAGCAGTTGGATCGTGGATTTCCCGAATCGTTCCCTTGGATTTTTAAACAGAATAGCCTTCGGTTTCAGGAATTCTTAGGCTCGTATTTTTGTCTAGAATGAAGAGATGCTGGAATTTCCCTGAATGTCTCTTAATTTGACCGAAACATTGCAATTTCCGTGTTTTTACTGGCTTAAAGATTTCTTTCTCCTTTCCTTTCCGGAGTATCACATTGTCATTAGTAGCCCTTTCAATCCAGCTTATTTTTAGAAGACATTTGTAGATCTTGTAATATTGTGCCCATCGAATAATATTTCTAATTTAATATCTCTTATATGTATGTCAACTTTGAATACATATGGTTCGGTGTTATATTTTTGCATTCTCTTTCCTGAGGTAGAAGCATGGACAATAGACACTCAACCAAGAACCAATCTCCAAATATGTGGATCTAGAGACGCATATTGAAAGTTTCCTGGGTGGATAGAGTGACGAACGATGAAGTCCTCTGGCGAATGGAAAAATACCGAGAAGTGCTGCGAACTATCACGATAAGAAAGCTGGAGTATCTCGGACATATTATGAGAGAACCTCAATATACTCTAAACCAACTCATAATCCAGGGGTAAATAAGTGGTAAAAGAAGCGTAAGAAGACGCCGCACCTCATGGCTGCGTAACTTGAGGGACTGGTATAAGTGTAACTCGACCGAGTTGTTCCGTGCAACGGTAAATTGAATCGACCTCCTATAAGAGATGGCACCATAAGAATATATGTATGCCAATGTTCTAATTAAACCTTTTAATTGAAGGTCCCAGTAACTTTGAATTGATTTATAAGTGTCGCTTCCTGATGCTCTGATCATAACGGCAACCTTAGGCCAATGAGAGAGATCCAATGAGTAACAAAAAAGGCAAGGTGTGGTGGACATCACACCCCGTCACGTTCTTCTAGCGTTTCTCTACAAAAGATTAGCTAAGGTTAAGTTTATAAACCGAACGCTGGGAATGTCAAATTTCAAGGAGGAATGGTCGAACGGGGCCGTTCACAAATTTCGTAACGATTGATTTTTCTTCAAATGTCAAACTCCTTCCCCTCCCTTTACCAATTGTGCAATAAAAATTGAGAAAAGTACGGCTTTAAAAAATGGAAAACCGGTACATTTATACTATCTACATTAAAAATCAGTATTTTTTAAAATATTGTTTTAAGTAATCGCAATAAAATTTTACTAGGATATTCCGAACACAGTTTTAAAATTGTATTTATATAAATTAATTGAATAAAGTATTAAACTTTGTTTGCCAATTCCTTTATTGCCTTATTTTCTTTTAGCACTAGCAGAGAGCAATTGGCTAAAGCCGATTGCTGTTAGGCCCAGCGTAGCCATGCAGCGGCCGCGATGTGGCCGTATGGCGGCCGCTCCTTGAACAGTAAAATTAATAAAATAGTAAAGAGAGATATGTTATTATATGTGCGAGGTCCTATAATTTTTTCGATTTCTCATAATAAACTTATTGATACTAAAATTAAATCTCTTCCTTTCTAGTCGGTTTTCTCATTATCGAGGATTGTGACTCAGAAGTTTTGGCCTGACGACGTCCTTGATGATTTTCCTCAACCTTTCTCTGCAGTCTGCCGGTCCAATAGAACAGCCAGTCACTGACCTGATCGTTCCATTGAGTAAGAGACCTTCCTTCTTGTCCACCACCTTTGCTAGGTTATTACCTAGTCCGCTGTCTGAAAAATTGATCACAATGGAACCTCGACTTACGAGCACAATTTTCTATTTCAATGTGCAAAGTTTCAATTTTGAAGTAGAGTTCCTCTCTATTCTATGACAAGAGCATGCCACCAATAAGCATGTGTGTTTGATTGTTAGCTTTGAGCAAGCTCATTTATGAGCATGCTTAAAATAAGCGTGCTAATAATGAGCAAGTGTGTACAGTTGTTATGGCATGCTAGTTTTGAGCATGCTCAAAATAAGCATATGTGTCTGTACCTTTAAGTCATTTCTGGTAATTTGAAAGTGATTTAGACTAAAAGCCAGCGACCGCCAGATTTACGTTACAGTATCAAACCTGAAACATTTTCTGTAAATGCACACTATGGGAAGTAAGAAGGTTTGGTTATTATGACATTTGAGTTCGGGGGATTTTGGCAGACAACAGGTGATACAGGTACAAAAAAATGTGGAAGTAAAAAATAAAAATAAAAAATTAAATATGTTTAACCTAACGGTACCATACACTCTTCATATTAATGATTGCTAAATGCTTTTCGCGGGTGATCTCTTCCGCCAGACGCCTTGAAGCTCTATAAATAATCATGTCTTTTACGTTTTAGTAACAAATCTGAATTTTTTTTGTCTTATTCGGACCACTATTTAAGAATTTTTTTGTACCTGAATTTTTGTAAATTTTTTGTACCTGTTGTTATCTGCCAAAATCGAACACAAATGTCATAATATCCAAACTTTCTTATCTACTAGAGTGTACATGTATAGAAAATATTTCAGGTTTGATACTATAACGTAAGCTTGGCGGTCGCTGGCTCCTATTCTACTAATTTTGAAGGTGTCGAGCTCTGCATGACACGCAATGAATTTGCATTGTTCACAGTATAAAGTTCATGATAGACACTAAACTTGGTCCGGAGATTTGTTAGTAGTACTTTCACCTAGTTAATAATAATGATTATTCATTATTTTCACTCTCATTTTAATCTGATGTTTTTTAATATACCTCTATATTCATGCTGATTCATTTGTATCTGACTCCTATTGAGCGATTCAAAGTATTAATTTTTCGAAATTTTCTTGTGTAACTTTGTGAAAAGTCATTTTAAAAAAATTATTAAAAAATAATAACTTTGTTTACTTTCACCATTTGTTCATAACAATTAGAACGTTTTCGATGCTAACGCATCTTCTGTAATGTTACTAATACTAAGTTTAAAATTAAAGGACGGCGTGAGGAGTGGGATGGAAATTAGAGTCCGATGGGTATGTGGGCGTGGTCATTATATGCAGAAGATGGGACGTCATAGATGGAGTTTGAATATTGATTAAATTTTTGTTACTATTAATCTCTAAGTTTTCTAAAATGTCTAGTTTATTAAATAAAAAAATTATAAAATAAAAACTCATTTATAAAAATTACAATTTGAGCTTCAATGCATTAGGAAATTTCCGTTTTATATAGAAAAATTCAAACAAAACAAAAAATTATTAGAAGTAGACATCTATTTAATTAATTGAATTATTGGTCATTGTTGCCGATGAAATTTTGCAACTTTTTTTTGAACCGATGAATTTTAATGTTTATCGTTTAATGTCAGTTAATTTATGCCTTTGCTATAGTTTCGACGCGAGTTTGCTGTTGTCCTTCAGTACCTAAGTTCACACGGTACCCACTTTGCGAGCTTCTCTATTTTCCCAATTTGACGCAAATGAATCAATATCATTTTGTCACTTACGTTGAAGGCTGCTGCTAATTCTGACTTGATTTGGGATGAATCCGCTATACCTGGTTCATACACATCGTTGATATTGCATGCCGTCTATGCAGCATAATACCGCGACGGATCGAATATAAGAAAAAAACTTACCTATTAAACCAAATTTTTATTATACTCCCTTTCTTATTGAAACAGGTTTCGAGCCTACTCTTCGCTTCGGGCTCGAAAATTTAACAATATATAAATCGTTATAATTTCGAAAAATCCAAAATCATAAGTACTATAATTATTAGATTTTTTTAAACAAAAATTTGTTAGATCATTTTTATCCTCGCCATGAGTCTGCTTGCAAAGTTTCACTTAGATTGGATCACGGGAAAAGGGTTAAAGATCGATCCAAAGTTAAATCGAGTTCCATCGATTGAACTTCCAGCAGACGCTACGAGTTAAAAGAAAGGGAGTAAAAAAAAAGAATTTTCATTTTTTCCGTGGTCGCAGACACAGCAATATCAAAACAAATGAATAAATAATTTTGAAAAAGGAATGTCTTAGCTTTAATATGATTTTAATTCTAATTTAGAATTCCAAGTCGAATGCATGATATCGAACTTTAACTAGCCAGTTATAGAAACCGGCAATTTCGTAAGAAGGCATTTTTAATCTCAATACACAAACAATGTTAAGAAAGTTCTTAGGTTTTCACGGCCACTCAGAATCTTCTGGTTTATGTCATCAGCCCTGATGATGGACCCTGCAATGGGATCCGAAACGTCGGCCAGAAAGGTCGTAATAACACGGCATAATACCCCAGAAGACACAAACAAGAAGACAAATAATTTTTGATGATTTAAATGAAACAGTCAAATAGTGATTTGCATAATTATATAACAGTAAACGGTTTTTTTATTTGATTTACGAATTCATGACTATTCTTCGTAGAATATTGACAACAATCAAACAATTAAGTTTGTCCGGGACACAAGCTATGTCTAATTTTAGTTTTAATTGCGTTATCGTTGAAAAACTATTCTCATCACAAAGAGGAAGCACTAACAAAAATAAACAAGGCACAATAAAAAAAGAAGGATAAACCCAAACTTCATTGTCTTGCTGTGAAGCAGAATACAAATTCACATGTAAGTAAGTATACGTCTATACGACTGCATACTAATTATAACATTTTTAACGCCTACATATCTTTTGATCGTGATTGTTTTGTTGTGTATTATGAATAACTTTTTAATAAATTTGCTTAACCTATCCTTCCGGTGCTATGCACTGTAAACTCTAAGTAACCTCTAAAACATTGAATGTCTTTAAATATACAAAATGCAGAGTTCTTATTTTTATTTATTTAACGCCCTTGTGGGCTTTTACAAATATACAAAATATAAATTTTAAAAAATAATATAAGACAGATATACCTACAGTTAAAAGGTACAAGTACATATAATAGAATTGTGTAAATTAAGATTGCTGTTAAAGATTCAATAAAGATTATAATAGATTTGTGTAAAATTTAGATTTGTGTAAATTGCAGTTAAAAAGATTCAAGTACATCGTATAGATTTGTGTAAAATAAAAAGAGAAGTTAAAGTAGTGAGAAGAAAATGATTGTAAGTAGAAAGAAGAAGAAGAAATACATTGCAGTTAAAAAGAATCAAGTACACCTTATAGATTTATGTAAATTAAAAAGAAAAGTTTAATTAGTAAGAAGAAAATGATTGTAAGTGTTAAGAAGAAGAAGAAATAGATTGCAGTTAAAAAGAATCAAGTACATCTTATAGATTTGTGTAAATTAAAAAGAGAAGTTTAAGTATTAAGAAGAAAAAGAAAAATTTATTATCCATTTCCATTGCGTTGAGATGTAAAGAATTGTATCAACTTTGACCTTTACACAGTTATATTATCAGCAAAAATGTCAGCCGCCTCTGCATGTTCATTCCCTAATGAGTGTAGTCTGGAGATTGCAGAGTTTGCTAATGCATTAGTTCTGACATTTCCACAATAATAGAATATTAAAAATTCTAGGTATTCCTCAGTAATATATTTATACATTCAATAAATAATTATAATATGTAAGAATTTACCGGATACGACAAAATAAAATGTTTTCTCGAAGAAAGTGACGTTAAATTGACAGTACTTTTATGTATGGCAGGGGGAGTGATACATGGAGCACAATGAGTGTTGACACATGAAATGCGCAGTGAGTAGTGGGCAGAGCGCTGGATTCGGATTGTCGATTTTCGTTCTTTAGTAGCAGCTGCGCAGTCTCGTGTCTTACTCATTTGACTCAATGATGACCAATATTTTTTCTCATTTTTACACAATAATTGATACGTATATTCACTTGTATACATGTATCAACCATAATTTTAATATATATGTAAAAAAAATATCTTTATTTATCCGACTCAAAGAAAAAAGTCTACATATACACTGAATTTACAGCACTGGAACTCGCGTTTCAAATTATAATGATTTGAATAAATAAAAATATTTTATTTCAATACATATAGCAGATTTGCGCAAATAAGGAATAGGTAAAATAAATTTTCACACCCTCAAAAAAGTATGCTAATAAGTGTAAAAAATATGAAACTAGTGAATCACTTACTTTATTATAGAAAAATTATAGCCATTATTATAAATACCTATTAAACAAAATATTGGTCTATTACTATTTTCCATAGAAGAATGAACGCAATAAATTCTAAACATATGTAAAATATCTGTAACTGCGATGAGATTGTAGTGAACAAATATGAAATAAGATTGCCTTCCAAATATTTCATTAAAAGTGAATACGTGTATGTTAACATACATAACTGAAATTCCCTGAAAGGATATCTACCATCTCTTGCGTAAGATAAAATAATTCGATAACGTAATAAGACAACTTAATAATTATGATTATTAATTACATCGACATATCGATGTAATTACTAATTATGATTATTAATTAGGCGTATGTGTTGTAAGAACGTGGTAATTGACGATTAACGAGATGTTATATTTTTTCATTCTTACTGTATAATCGTCAATTTGCAATGTCATTCACACGTGTCTCTCTTCTCATCAAAATAAATTCTTATCATCAAAATAAATTCTTATCGTCAAATCACTGCGCAAAACCATATTTTAGAAATGTTTAAAATAAATTGAGTCATTACGATTACCTACAACACTTTATGATTTTTTTATTTGTGGTATTTTTTACCTACTACTGAGAAGGAACTCAAGTTTTATAAATAATTTCGCCACTCATTATCGAAATATGTATAGGCGAAGAATTCCAAACTCAGAAGTAAACCAAGTTGCATGCATATTAGTTATATTTTCTGCCTTTACAAGCGCGTTTTTTTCTGTATTAATGCTTAATTTAAAATTTTTGAAAAATCGAGTGAGTCTAATTAGTACTTTTAAGGCTGTATATAATAGTTTACAGAGAAGAAATAAAGTAAAGAATTATATTTATTTTGACATTTTGAAATTTAATTTGTTGGAAACAGTTTGTTTTCATTACACTTTGTGTAGGTGTTTTGTAAGGTATCTAAGTATTATTTTTGTAATTCGTAATTTAGCGAAGGTATTAAAAAAAAAAATTTTTTACCTGCCTAAAATGACTTATTTCAAATATGTTAATCTTGAGTCTTTTGAATGTGAATTTCTAAAAGACTATCTGACTATAAAATATTAAATCGCCATAGGAATTTTTTCATAACATATTTTCTAAGACAACTTTAGCCCGATTTTTTATGAAAAAAAAACACAGTTAATCTAATAGAAATTAGTTTAAATAACCATTGTGTAATGTGATCGCTGATATAATGAATAAATAAAAATAAATAAAATAAACTCAAGATAATTTTAAAAAGTATGGTACCATGAAAACGATTATTTAATTTTTTTAAATAAATAAATTAAAAATGTATGGTACTGATCATGACTATTAACGATTGCTCCTTTACCCAAACCTTGTTGCCTGCCTGATCAGGTGTCAGATATAAAAAAAAAAAGTATTAAAATATGTATTTTAAACAGTGGAAAAAATATTATTGAAAGTTATGGCAGATTCTTCGTGGTGCCACATTATAATTTAAAATATGTTTTATTTTAACTTTGTAATACACACACGATATGAGTTATTAATTACTACCTACTATAGTTTCAAGAATCATCATCAGGAATAGATAATAACTATACCTGATGATGAGAGGTAAAGATATATAATATAATTTAAAAAAAAATCCATATATATCTAGCCTTATTATGTTCACTTGGTCAAAGTTCCCAGAACATTTTTCATGATAAACTCAAAAAACATTTTGCACCTCACGAATCTGATATTGCCAACATTTTTAAACCTAACGAAATTTGTATTAATAATTATGATATTGCTTAATTAATAATTTCCCTTACACTTGGCGATCGACTGTAATTCATTCCATGAGAATCGATTGTTAAACACTGAAACCAAAGCAATAACAACGTTGTGCCATTCAGAATTGTTGCAATGGGGGTCATGCAGTGAAGTTTCCTAAAATCCCTGGGAACTGGCTCCATGTACCGATGTGTGACATCATTCTTAGCATGTTCATTTTTTCTTGGAAAGAGATTGCTGCGGCAAAACTGCATTATAATGAGTTTATAGGCGTCAGTGTTATTGCTTGCTGTTCGGTACCAGTTTTTTAAATTGATTTATTTATTTATAATCACAATTTAATAATTAAATATTTTTTATATCCCGTGTCCACCCTAAGAGGTGACCATCTAACTCAGGACAGACTTTGCTTGCATTTAATTTTTTAATGTTTTAATAACTTACCCCCCGGCCCAATACGATAAGAGGATATTATTTACCACCAGACCGATATTATTTAAATGTATTTTATCGGGGGTGGGACGGAGCGATTCGCATGAGGCCCTTATTAAATTTGATTTAGTTCGACGAGCCACTTGTTAAATTAAGAAAAATCAATATTTTCGATCAAATCAATGCTTAAATGTAGTGTAGACGATTTAAATGTATATTTATAAATACATGTATTTCGGGTGTATAATAAAATAAACCTAGCCCTTTTTTGTTTATAGTGTAATAATGCTTAAAAGCCGATTTTTGATATACATATTGTGGCTGCGAGAGGCAAATGAAACACTAAATTTAGTACGCAAAGTCACTGGACACAATCGGAGCACTGTTCTAAAATTAACACTAAATTTTGTAATTCGCACTTGACACGATCTTTTACGCGTATCTAGAAATCACTGGCTTGTATCGCTTTGAATTCTATATCACTTATCACACATCGGCGTCGTTAGGAACTTTCTTAATTTACTGTCGTTGGAGCATATAAGCGATAGCAATCTTAGCACGCGATAGCATGTTTCTAGAATCTGGTGGACCATCCCAGAACCTTCTAGCAATTTCCAATTTTAGTGTAAAAGGTGTCGAGCAGCGGTCGCCAAACTTTAGGACCTCGCGGACCACCAAAATCGTAATTTTAAATCCCGCGAACATGATAACAATTTCATAAATTAGTGGTTTACACAAAATGTTTTCTTGTTAATTATATAAATAATATTATGAGTTTGTTCAAATCTTTCAGAACAGTACTGGATTTCATGTCACAGAGACATTATTAATCAATTAATGTGTATTATAGATGTCTCACAGAGACGAAACTGTAGTTTTTTATGGGAAAGTAGATATAGAAGTCTTTTTGGTGTACGTAGGACTCCGATAGGTCATAAGTCCTAGGTTTTTTTCTTTTTTTTCCCTTTCTTCTCTGCGAGACATCTATAATATACATTAATTATATAAATAGTGTTACCACAAAGCCATTTTTCAGTTAATATTAAAGAAGTTACTACTTACTATTTTATTTGTGGTACAGGGACTTTTATATAAAATACGTAAGTTGGATTTTTATCTCTGATTAGACAGTATAACCAATATGGTATTGTGAACAGCCACAGTAGTCACATATGGTTATTGGAGTTTCAGTATTTACAATGTTTACAAAAACATAGATCAGCGAACGTACCAGTTTATAATGCCAGTTCCAATAAATGTATTCACCGGCACCTGCGCCGATGTTACATTATAAAACCAATGGACCCGCGAAGAAGCAGCCAGCCTGTGGTGGAGATTCTTCTCAGAGATCGTAGTTGCAGTTGCATAATTGTAGGAATAATGAGTGAGACGTAATGAAAGGCAGTCAGTGGCTCGTACTCCGTTATAGGTAAGCAAAATGCCGCATCGTACATTATCCACAATGTATTTCGACATTAACCGGTGCCGATCTATTGTTGTGTGGATGAATCAATACGAGAATTCTGCTCGTGGCCTATTTAACCAGCGCGCTGCTTCGCCCCGCCGACAGCATTTGCGACATTGAAAGAGCCCTGAAGAAAAGAGAGATGGAAGAGACTAAATGAGGGGTATAAAAGCTAAGGCAGCAATTGAAAAAAATGTTTTGAATGCTGGATTAGTGATTTAATAATTTAGAATGTACTGAACTCAAGATTTTGCAGGAAATATAGCTCTATTCCTTCCAAAATTACTATTTAAAGAAAATACTGCTATTTCACTTCAACCAATCAACCCCCAAGAATGAGTCATGCCGTTGATG